>SEYY01006880.1:0-10000 GCA_009176605.1 Armadillidium nasatum | reverse complement strand
CCAAGACAAGAAAGAGTAAGCAAAGGGAGGGAATAAACCAAAAGGAATTGAGCTTGGAGAGCAGCAACATATGCCATACCCGGTCAAAAGCCTTGGATATGTCAAGCGCCTACATTGAAGAAGTTAGTTAACAGATTTAAGAAGAGAAACTGACAAGAAAGTTTTGGAATATCGCAAAGGAATTTTTACAAATATTACTGATAGCATGCCTTGCAGTTGTTTCATGGACATACTGCAAAGAAGAAGTACGTTTCGTACTGGAATTTATAAAAATAATGTATAAAATATCTAGAATTTGGAAAGAATAATGAAAAAGTAAGAGGCATGCTATCAGGTTTTGAATTCAAAATCGACTTCCACATATGTAACAGTACGACCGGATGATCAAACAAAACTGTGTATAATACTTTTAGAAGGTTAAAATAATGAATAATCTATTCTAAAGGTTTGCTCAAATTGATTTTTGAAACATTAGGATACAGCTTTCGGCATTTGTGTACTACCTGTAAAACATATTGTTTCTGCTCCTCATCTTGAGTGAGGAGGTTATTAAAGTCTGTAATTAATTTCACTCCTTGTTCTGCCACATCATTAACCACCTATAGTGACTTCACAATCCCCAATCCTTCCTTAAAATGTATATTTTCAGGCCAGCTACTGGGGGGTTCTCTGACAAAATCTGCGTTAATATGGAAATGCTCAAAGAAATTCATGTCCTCTTTCAAATTAAACAAGATAACCCTGCATTAACCAGTTTTTCCAACTGGTGTCTTCGAAATTTGGGGTTTACAATTCTTGAATTTTCTGTCTCCTGAGTTTTCCATCAGGATGAAGAGGTCGAGACAGTCATAAACAGCCAGGGCTTGTTCTTTATCAGTGCTTGTGTCTGCTACAGGAATTCCTAGCAGTTATTCATGTTCACCCATAAGAAATTAAAAGCTATTTGTTCTTTCTGCTCTGTCTTTAGAACGTCTGGTAGAAGTTTCCTTAACGCCACGCTTCACCCTTTTGCTATGAGTTGGTCCAATAGGTTCCTTGGTTTCTTGAGAAGTACATCATCGATATCTTCCTCGTATGTATTTTCCTCATCACTGTGCTCATCTTCGTCATCAGTTTTGTTGGTGCTTTTGTAAAAACTAAACAATAGAACCAGCGTACGTAAACATACCTAGCAAAATCAAATCTACATTGAAGAAGTTAGTCAACAGATTTAAAAAGAGAAACTGACAAGAAAGTTTTGGAATATCGCAAAGGAATTTTTACAAATATTACTGATAGCATGCCTTGCAGTTGTTTCATGGATATACTGCAAAGAAGAAGTACGTTTCGTACTGGAATTTATAAAAATAATGTATAAAATATCTAGAATTAGGAAAGAATAAAGAAAAAGTAAGAGGCATGCTATCAGGTTTTGAATTCAAAATCGACTTCCACATATGTAACAGTACGACCGGATGATCAAACAAAACTGTGTATAATACTTTTAGAAGGTTAAAATAATGAATAATCTATTCTAAAGGTTTGCTCAAAGTTCCTAGGGTTCTGTTTTATCTCCAACTTTATTCTTACTTTTCATTAACGATCTTTTCAACTGCACTTCTAACTCTGTTCACTCTTATGCTGAAAACTCAACTCTGCATTCATTCTACTCATTTCAAATCTGCTCCCTCTTTTGCTTCTAGAGTTGCTTCTCGTCTTCAACTTTCTGATTCTATTCTTGCCGATCTGGATAGGATTTCACGGTGGGGTCATAGCAACCTTGTGAAATTCAATTCTTTAAAAACTCAACTTCTTCACATCTCCCTCTCAAATATACCTTCTAACTTTCCTATCCTTTTCTATGGCTCTCCCGTCTCACCTGTAAATAACATTAACATTCTTGGTCTAAACATAAACAATAAACTGTCATGGAAACCTCATATCACAGTGGTTGCTAAAGCGGCCTCTAAGAAGCTGGGAGTTCTGTTCAAGTTCCGAAATTTTTTTTCTTCTGAGCAGTTACTAAAAATATATAATTGTCTTATCCGCCCTTGTACGGAGTACTGTTCTCATATCTGGGGGGGTTCCGGCTTCTCCTCTCTTCTAGAAAGGGTTGGGTCTAAAGCTAGAAGATTAATAACCTGTCCCCTACTTTCAAACTCTCTTGACCCTCTTATCTCTGCGACGTAACGTTGGCGCACTATATCTTTTCTATAGGCACTACAATGGCAGTTGCTCGAGGGAATTTACCTCTCGCATTCCTCCACCGTTGCGTCGTCCTCGTTGCACAAGGGCTGTCCAACTTTCGTACCAATTTTGTGTTGAAGTGGGAAACCCCAGGCTAACTCGTTGTGGTTCTCCTTCTTTTTAGCCACCTCTGTTCTGTGGAACTTTTTACCATCTATTTTTCCTCCTGCATTTAATCTTCCACTTTTCAAGGCTTCCGTCTGTGTCCACCTGAGGAATGTGAATTTAGTATGTTTTTGAGTGAGTTTTTTTTCTCTGGGTGTACCCCCTCCATGAAATGGGCTCTGCCCTTGAGTGGTGGCGTTTCTGTAATATATATATATATATATATATATATATATATATATATATATATATATATATATATATATATATATATATATATATATATATATATATATATATATATATATATATATATCTTTTAAGTAATTTTAAATGAAAATCATCTGTGAAGCAACAAAATTTTTAATTAGTTTCTTTTAAATAATTTTCATCGAACAAATGTTTAGAATTGGGAATTACTGAAACTTCTTCTACAGCAAATAACTTCTGGTCGATAAGGGATGGGGATTTCGACACAGCCAGGATATGAGGATTAATTCTTCGCATGGTTCTAGAGGCTGAGAACCCTTTAAACCAGTTTCACCTCCTACCCCCCCCTCCCCCACGTACGGCTACAGGAATATGAAATTTCTGTTGCCGACACCACCCTGCATATGGTGTGGAGTATTTTATATATATATATATATATATATATATATATATATATATATATATATATATATATATATATATATATATATAAACAAAAAAATGTCTTGGAAACCTCATATCACAATGGTTGCTATGGCGGCCTCAAAGAAGCTGGGAGTTCTGTTTAGATTGCGAGAATTTTTTTCTTCCTCGCAGTTACTCCAATTATTCAAGGGTCTCATCCACACATGTATGGAGTACTGCTCTCATATCTGGGGTGGCTCAGGTTTCACCCGTCTTCGGATAGGGTTGAGTCAAATGCTAAAAGGCTTATAATCTGTCCCGCTCTTTCTAATTCTCTTGATTCTTTATCTTTGCGACGTGATGTTGGTGCCTTGTCACTTTTCTATAGGTACTACAGTGGCAAATGCTCGAGGGAACTATCCACCCGTGTACCTCCACCTTTACGGCGTCCTCGCAGCACAAGGGGTGCAATGTCCGCGCATTAATTTTGCGTGGACATAAGCAACTCCAGGCTTGTCCGCTGTGGTGCCTCTTTCTTTCCTGCCACCTCTGTCTTGTGGAACTCTCTTCCATCTTCTGTATTCCCCTCTGCATTTAATCTCAATCTCTTTAAAGCCCGCGTATGTGCCCACCTGGGAAATTTGCTTTAGGTGGGTACTGTGGGGGTTGTTTTTATTTTCTGGATTTTGTACTCTAGTTGCTTTCATTTTTATTCTTTTAACACCCCCTCCTTGAATAGGGCTTTGCCCGATATATATATATATATATATATATATATATATATATATATATATATATATATATATATATATATATATATATATATATATATATATATATATATATATATATATATTATATATTTATTTTTTTTTTTTTTTTTTTTTTTTTTTTTTTTTTTTTTTTTTTATTTTTTTTTTTTTTTATTTTATTTATATATATATATATATATATATATATATATATATATATATATATATATATATATATATATATATATATATATATATATATATATATATATATATATATATATATATATATATATGTTATTCTTTAGCGCTAATTAAGTTCGCACTTTTTATATGTATTCAAGTATTCTTTTTCCCTAAAAATCACTTATATAAAACACAGTTCTTAAAATCAACTTTATTTATGTATTATACATTCTTTGATGTTATTATATATTATTATATCAGACTTTTCCTAGCTTTCGTGGCCTGTATCAGTCCACCTCTTTCAGGGCCAGTCTGAGAATAATCTGCTAAATAATTTTCAGTTCAAATCCTTATCGATGAATTAGTTGGTTTGTCTTAATCGTTCACGTGTCCATTCGTTCAGAGTATGCTTTATATTATCACACGATGCGGATTGTTTTAAGTATTCGTTCATGATGTTGTCTATTTTATAGTTTCCGCTGTCTCTATTGAAGTTGTTACTGTTTTTTATTGCGTACGATTCGTAGAACTTTCGGTAGTTGTGATCTTTTACATATTTTAATGTTTTAAATTTGTCTATTTTTATCACGTGTCCCTCCTTTTTCTAGATGCGAGATCAATGGTGAGGACTGGTTATATGTGCGCAAGTCATATGAATGTTGTTTTCTGCGTCTGTCGATGTCGACCGCCTCTCCGATGTAAACTTCGTTGCACACATTGCAAAGGATGCCGTAAATTCCTGATTTCTGGTAAACTTTTCAATATTTAAAAAACCTACACATAACCCAAAATTATCACTGTACTCAAACCATAATCAATATTAAAAAAGGCGTCATAATTACTTTAATCTTAAGAGACTTCGTATCTGTAGTCCTCAAAACCTAAACACGGAAATTAAAATTATCACCGATACTTTCAAAAAACTAGCTTACCCGTTAAGCTTAGTAATTTCATTTTTATTTCTCGTCCTATAGAGAACATTCCTTTATAAAAATAGTCCAAACTATTTTTTTCTCTTTGTTCGAATTCACATCTTTTTAACCAAACCATATCCTTTTTATCAAAATAGGAATCATATCCTTACTGAAATTACCGAAATATATCCTTTAATTTCCAATCCTGCTGGAGCATTTCCTTTGATCAAACCTTTATTAACCTTCACTCACCTTCATTTCAATGTGAAACCCTCACATACCTTTACCTTATTTCTGAAATAACAGAAATATAGTCTTATATATATTTCTTATTGACACATCTTGTCAAATCTTATCACTTACACCTTAAAAGTGAAACCTTCCTAATTGCTTATTATATCAATTTCCTATTTTGATTTGGCAAAATAAATTTAATATCTACCTTAATAGATATAAATTTCATTAAAACATTAATGAAATTTCCATTTTAAGTCTTAAAAAGGAGTTCGGAGTTCCTATTTATTCAAATCTGTCAGTCCTTTATTTCTAATTCCTAATTGCATTAGAATCATTCCATTCCGATTATAGAAATTCCTATCTTGCTACTAAACCATTCCCATTCCTATATTTCAATTCCAAAATTGACGTCATTCTTATTTACGTTCCAATTCCCATTCCTGTTTAAATTTTATGGGAACTACTTTGATTCCAAAATCAAATAATAAATCACATATTCTTCCAACCACCAGAATAATCGTCCTTTTCTAATTACTTTATTTTTCTTCTCTTTCCTAAATAGAGAATCCCATTCCCGTTTTCATTCCCATTCCTATAGGGAATTTCCATATTGAGAATCCTACTTCTATCCGAGATTCATATATTCCTTAAAATTCATAAAATTTCCTTTGTTTTGCATCATAGTATACTACTACTATTTACTACTACTAATACCACCACTACCATAATTTTTGTAAAATATTTATATAATTCTTTTAAATTATATCAACTACTAACCATAAAGTAAATTATATTATATAATTCCTTTATATTCTTCTTTATATTCTTTCCACTGGAATATATTCTGTTCTCTCACATTCCTAAATTTCGAGATTTTCCTTCAAAAAGGAGAGACAGAGACTATCTTACTATTCATGCCCTAATTGGGATACCATTATATGTATAATCTATTCATTTATACCAAAATATTTATTCACCTACTTCCTATTTCCTCAAAATATTGCTTTTTTTCCGAAATACTCCAAAAACTAAAATTTTGAGCATAAATTCATTTGTTTTTCAACTATTTTTCACCTTGCTTATAGCATCTTTCATTATACTGCTATCCAATATTTAGTCCTAAATACTGTACTAATATATCCTACTATCCCGAACGTATCCTATAAATTATAAATAATTATTTATTTACAAGTCTACCACCGAGACTATTACTATAATTTTTTTCAAAATTGTCCTTACAATTTTATATATCCTCATTTATTCCTATATATATATATATATATATATATATATATATATATATATATATATATATATATATATATATATATATATATATATATATATATATATATATATATTGATTTAAAAAACTCTACCTAAAACAACAAATGAAATACTAACCTTTAATACAGCGAAGATCAACTTGAAGCAAATTAACTTTCAAAGAAGAAAAAAGATAGAATAAAGAAAAGTATAGATTATTATAGATAATGAAAGTTTATTTACCTTTTTCTCTTATTGAAAATATCTTGCTATAAATACGTCACGTCAATCAATCCAATTTTATTCTTCTTCTTTTTCCTTCATATATATAATTCTATACCCTAGTTTAACTTAAAAGGAGATTAAATTTATCTTTATCAAAGTCAAAAACTAATTTACAAATTTTCCTGTAATCCTAAAAAAATATAAAATAAAATAAAATAAACTTCACTAAAAGATGAAGTCTTACCAAAAAAAACATTGGCCCCCACATCATGTAAAACATTCCACAAACACTTAACAGAAAATAAATTAGATATCTTATAATTTTCTCTTTCTCCTTTTTACCCCCTAATCACATCCTAATGCCTTTCTCAATTCCAACCTATTTTTCTTATTATCTTTCTTTGTAAGACCATCTGCTAATTGTAACCTAGAATTTACCCATTCAACTGACTTTATTATCTTGTTCTCCATTTTTTCCTTTTAAATTTGCCAATTCTATTCTTAATATTCTATTCTTTACACCTTTTGTAGATTTTATACTATCCCTTAATGATTTACAATCAGTCATTGCTATAATGTCAATGATATCAGAAGTATTTTTATTTGTCAATTCTTCCCATAAATACTTAATATATTCCCCCTATTCTATAGCTTTCACCATACTCAAGGTTTTAGCCGACAAAGTTGAGCTTACCACACGTTTCGCAACTTTTGACTTCCATAATAAAGGACAACAATTACCTGTCATGTCCTTCATCCTTATACAGTACCCTATCTGAGTTCTTCCTTCGCTCACATTGCCAAATGAAGCATCGGAATATACCTCTAATCTCATTCTCCCTCCTTTTAATTTTGGTATTTTCATTTGAATTTCTTCTCTTTTTGCTCTCTCTGCTACCTTAACTAGCTCTTCGTAATCTTTCATTTTAGCCTCCTTCATATTCCTCCCAAAGAAACTCACATCAAAACTAAGATCGGGACGAGTATTCTGTGACATCCAATTTAGTTTTCCTAACAAAGATCTATATTCAGTCATCTCCTCTTCATTTAACTTTTCATCCTTATTAATTTTGTTTACCTTGTTTATCACTAATTTGTCCCTTGAATAACTCTTTTGACTTATATAAATCTCTCCTTTTTCCTTTTGTTCAATTTCTATTCCTAAATATTTGAAAACTCCGCTTTCTTCTCTTCCAACCTTCAACTCCTCCTTTATTTTCGATATAATTTTCTCCTCAAATATTTTATCTCCTCCATAAATGAGATCATCAACATGAATCCCCATTATACCATAAACCATGCCACCATTTTCCCATTTAAATATTGTGTTATCTATTTTACTTCCTTTTCCCTCCTAATTTTATTAACACTTCAACCAAACTCTCGTACCATTTTCTAGCTGCATCTTTCAACCCATAAACTGCTTTCTTTAATTTCCATAATTTTACGGTATTGGCCTCTTCAGGAGGTTTCATCACCACCTCTCTTTCCATTTCCTTTCCTTGCAAGTATGCTGTCTTCACATCCAAAGTTTTTACCTGCCAATCCTTCATATTGATTATAGCCAAGATTACTTTTAACCCTTCTATTGAAAAAGTGGGGGCTTCACAATCTCCTATATCTAAACATTCTTTTTCCATAAAACCCTTCACCACTAATCTTGCTTTACATATCTTATCTCCCTCCTTCTCCTTTTCAGTAATTATCCACCTTGTTTTAAGTACCTTATTCTCTTTATATCTGTCAATCTCTTCAAAAATATTATTCTCTTTCCAACTTGAAATTTCCTTCTTTTTTGCCTCTTTAATTTTCTCCATTTTATCAGTTTCGTTGACTCTTAAAGGTAACCACCTTTCCTTCACTGAAGTACGTTTCACCTTGATCTCCCTTATCTTTCTCTACTTCATATTCTCTTAAGTCTGCCCAAAACTCTTCCTCAGAGTCTAAATCCTTAACGTTATAAGTACCATCAAATTTACCACCTCTTTTACCTCCTAAACTCATTACTCATTACTCTTCTCCACACCTCTTCATCCTCATGTCTTATTCGATAATTTCTTCCTTTTCGAATATCATCAGGATGAACCTCCTCATGTTCACTAAAATTGTCATTCCTTTCAACTTCATCTTCTACCTGCAATAACTCCTCTTCCATTTATTCTTCTTCTTCTTCCTCTTCCTCATCATCACTATCTTCTTCCCCTTTTTCCTCCTCCTCTTTATCTCTCTCCTCTATCGCTTCCCTTTTCTTTTCCTTCACTCCCATTTTCTCACCTTGCCTTCTGTAATTTTGTTATATGTATCTTATTCACTTCCCTTATCAAAGCTCCATGTTTAACCATAACTACTTTACCATCTCTACCTATTATTCTCCCTGGTCCTCTCCACTTTTGCTCTCCTTTCTTCTTATAAAAGACTTTGTCTCCTACTTGAGCTTCTTCGATCCTATGAACCCTAATTTTGCCTTTTAATGCCCTTCTTATCCGATCTCTGCATTCTTTCTCTTGTACCTTGTCTTTAACCAACATTTGTAATTCCATTAACTCCTTTAATTTTGCTCCATCCATTCCCTCTTCTAGTTCAGCAGGGCTACATTTTTCCATCTCATTTTTACCACGGTAATAAATTCCAAAAACTTTCTGATTAGGAGAATACCCACCGTTCATTATTCTATCATTTTTCGCGCTGACCATCCACATTAATATCCAATCTTTTCCTTTTCTTGTCACTACTATACTTCTTATCTAAAACACTAATTATCTTGTTTACTCCCTCAAGACTCGCTATCTCTTCTCTCGGTAATCCTCCCACTAGTTCCCATGGTTCTCCACTCAGTGCACTCCTTATAGTTAAACCCGGGTATTTATCCACAGTTTTATTTCTCCATATCCAATCTTCCACTTTACCCTTCCATTCCAAAAACATCTCCTTCTTCCCATCAAACACGGGACATTTTTCACTCCTTCTTTTGTCACTACTCTCGTCGTCTGATCCCATTTTCCTACCAAATTAATAGTATTTATAAATTAGAATTGAGTTAAAAATCTTTAAAAAAAAGTCCTTATATTTTTCTTCCATATATAATTCAGTACCCTAATTTAACTTATAAGGAGATTATTTATCTTTATCAAAGTCAAAAACTAATTCATAAATTTGTCTGTAATCCTAAAAAAATATAAAATAAAATATAATAAACTTCCCTAAAAAAGGAACTCTTACCTAGAAAAAAAACATTGGCCCCCACATTCCGTAAAACATTCCACAACCACTTACCTGATATATATATATATATCATATATATATATATATATATATATATATATATATATATATATATATATATATATATATATATATATATATATATATATATATATATATATATATATATATATATATATATATATATATATATATATATATATATATATATATATATATATATATATATATATATATATATATATATATATA
>SEYY01006879.1:0-10758 GCA_009176605.1 Armadillidium nasatum | reverse complement strand
GGGTCAAACCACTGGTCCACATGCCCTGAAATTTTAACTGAACAATCTTAGCCCCAATTTATGGATGCTGTACAAAGAGATTTTTGATATCACGTCTAGAAAAAAAGTAATAGGCACTCAAATTTTTTTTTGAAAAAAATTATACCTTTCCGGAGAAAAAAATTATTTAAAAAAAAATGCCTCCAACAATTTTTTTTATTTTTATATATTGTTTAGAAGAGGGATAGGTCTATAACTTACGTTTATAACATTATAAAATAATATTTGTTTGAAGAAAGATATAGTTTCTCAAACGTTTAAAATTTTTGAAAATTGGCACAAAAATGGACCTCATTTGAATAGCTATATCTCAAAAATACCGAATCAAATCGAATAATATATTGAAAAGAATTTTTAGCCCTATCAATTCTCTATAAACTCACAAAAATTGAACTATCTAATCATTGTAGTTTTTTTTTTTAAAAATATTTTTTTTAAAAAAGTTGGAAATTTTTTTTTTTTTTTAACAATTTTTTGACTTTCGATAGTTGGTCAGTATTGGGGTAATAAAAATTTTTCTGTACATCTGACAGCAAAACTTTATAATAAAATTTTGTAGCCAATAGTCTTAGGAACACACACTCTAAATTTGAAACCAAAAAATTTTTTTATGTGGCCTCACCGTAGATTTAAACATTCCTAAAATTTCTGAAATAACTTCTAAACTTTAACTCTCTCGCAAAAACGTTAGGAATGGAGTTTTTTTCGTCGGGAAAAAAGCTATCTATATTGAAATTTTCAGGAGAATCGGATGAAGTTTTTTTTTTTTTTTTTTTTTTTGCGCCTTATGACCACCGGTGCGTCAGATGGCACTCAACGTGTTAAAGGATATAATATTTCTTTTTCATCAAGTCCAAATACGTTAACCGACACATCGTTTTGGTTCTCAAATTTAGTAATCTCTTTTAATTGAACTGGAAATTCTATTCCTTTCCAATTATAATTTTTAGATACTTCTCTTACTTTTGTTGATAATCTATATGGATGTGTTTCTCCATCTAAACAATCAGATCTTGCTATACACCATTTAAAACATTCATTATAATTTTTATTTTGAATATTAACCAATCCAAATTTTGGATTTTTGTATTTGATTGGAGTTTCAATATACGAAGAAGCTCTTAATGGTTTATATTTTGCTACTTTTATTTCAAATTCTAAAAGTTTATTGATAATCCATCCTGACCCTTCTTTTGTAAATTTACATATTTTTCCTTCAATTTTATTAATCATTTCAATTACAGTTTCTTTTATTTGAGAAATATTTGTTATACTTGTCATAGTTCTGCTGTTAAACCAATGTTCAATATATGATGTTCTTCCATCAGGTAAAGATTTATATAATTCTATAAAAATAGAGAGAGACCTTTTTAGATTTTCCTAATTTTGCTCTTGAACTTTATTTTCAATGGTTTTCATCATATTATTAATAAATGTTCTTGGATCAACCATTTTTATATTGGAATAACAATAGGCTTTAAAATTACCTTGAAGTCCTTTTCGACAATTTTTATAATTGCAGCTCATTAAATTTATTTGATGTTTTTTACTTTTCTCATGAATTTTAAGATTTAGAACACTTTTATTACAAAATGAACATAATTTCTTTTTATCATTAAAATAATTTAAATTAAGCAATGATTGATTTGTATTTTTCATATGTTTATTACTTCTTTCATGAATTTTTAAAATTTTTAATATTTATATGACAAACTTCACAGCGAGTCATATTTATTATAGAAGAAAAAAAAATTTTAATTTCTTTATTTTTAGAACTAATCATTTTATTATAAAATTTTTTATTTTAAATCAATTTATATTTTTCTTCAAATTGTAAAATCCTTTGTCTAAATCTTTCCTTATCTAAAATTGATAAACTATATTCATACGGTTATGATATATTTTTCTACAAATACTGTTTTAATATTATCATTGAAAGATACTTTTTTAGTCCATTTTATTCATAGAATTTTTTATTATAAATTAATTTCGTTAATATTTATTTAAGGTAAAAATTATAAAATTTAATATACATTCACCGAGCTCTTCAAATTTGTTGTCCTAAAATTTTTCCTATTCCTATATTTTGTAAGTTACATAAAATAAATTGTCTTCTGAGCTACCTATCTTAAAAATTTCAAATTTGAAATCCTCGTACTTGAAAACCTATAAATTGATATTTCATTTATCTCTGTACCTTAAAAGTAGAACTAGATATTTATGTTTAATTAAAATTTTAAATAAAAAAATTATTTAATAGGATCCCCTTTCTTTTAACTCAATATTATTTAATAATATGAAAGGACAAATTCCTTTATGGTTTCAGCAAAAACTATAGGAATTTGTACATACCCCTTTGTTTGTGAGTAGGTGATCTACATTCCTACTGATGGTCTTCTTGGTTTTGGATTTGGCCTCTGTTTCTTTTGATATACAGCTGGAGGCTTTTATTTTTTTTTTCTCAAAGAAAAAATAAAATTATTAAAAAGTATTAAATGTACTTTTTATTTTTCAATGGCCATTGTAGTTGTCTTTTAATTAATATAAATGCCAAAAGTATGGCAGAGCTTGAGACATAGTTCAAGCTCCAAAGAATGTAGGGAGTGGTCTGGGGTGTGGTTTCTGATGCAACTTGCAAAAAATCTGTTGCTATGCAAATCTTGTTAAAAACAAGATAAGTTTTTTAGAAAGAGTCCAAAAAGACCAAGTAGCCAAAAAAGTTTTAGCTACAAATTATTTTTAAGTTTATTTTTATTTTATTTTATTTTTATTTTTTTTTCAAAATTAGATTTATAAAATCAAATTTTATTTTAAATGTAAATGTAATGTAATGTAAATACAATGGCCCAAAAAAAAAATAAAAAATATATATATAAAAAAGGAAGAGAAAAAATTTTTTTTTTAATTTCTCCCTTTTTTTATAAAGGGGGAATTTTTATATAATTTAACATCATAATATGGAAAAGAATCAGATTCCTGCATCATATTATCTGTGTCGTTCCAATATTTTAGGTAATTGACAATCAAAAATGTTAAGTGAAATGGAAAACTCATTTAAACGAAAATATTCCATTGAAATTCATTAAAATAAGTTTGAAAAATATAATGTGAGGCGTTGGATAGTGTTATTATATAATTTAACATCATAATATGGAAAAGAATCAGATTCCTGCATCATATTATCTGTGTCGTTCCAATATTTTAGGTAATTGACAATCAAAAATGTTAAGTGAAATGGAAAACTCATTTAAACGAAAATATTCCATTGAAATTCATTAAAATAAGTTTGAAAAAATATAATGTGAGGCGTGGGATAGTGTTATTATATAATTTAACATCATAATATGGAAAAGAATCAGATTCCTGCATCATATTATCTGTGTCGTTCCAATATTTTAGGTAATTGACAATCAAAAATGTTAAGTGAAATGGAAAACTCATTTAAACGAAAATATTCCATTGAAATTCATTAAAATAAGTTTGAAAAAATATAATGTGAGGCGTTGGATAGTGTTATTATATATAATTTAACATCATAATATGGAAAAGAATCAGATTCCTGCATCATATTATCTGTGTCGTTCCAATATTTTAGGTAATTGACAATCAAAAATGTTAAGTGAAATGGAAAACTCATTTAAACGAAAATATTCCATTGAAATTCATTAAAATAAGTTTGAAAAATATAATGTGAGGCGTGGGATAGTGTTATTATATAATTTAACATCATAATATGGAAAAGAATCAGATTCCCATCCATATTTTCGGACCCTGTTGAATCTCGGAATCGCAATCACTTTACCATACTTAGTACATAAAATACTACAAAATGGTCCAATGGCAAATCCATAACCCGGAATTTTTTTACAGAGTTTAATTTTAGTACAGGATATTTCAAAAACATATCCTATTTAGACCTGTTACCTCTCGGGAAACGATGAAATCACATTATCACCATACTTTAGTACAATGAAAATACTACAAAATGGTCCAATCGGCAAATCCATAACCCCCAGAAATTTCTTTTTACAGCACAGTTTCAATTTTAAGTACAAGGATATTTCAAAAGAACACTATTCCATATTTTCAGGACCCATGTTTTGACCTCTCGGGAAACGATCGCCAAATCACATTATCACCATACTTTAGTACAATGAAAATACTACAAAATGGTAAAATCGGCAAATCCATAACCCCCGGAAATTTCTTTTTACAGCACAGTTTCAATTTTAAGTACAAGGATATTTCAAAAGAACACTATTCCATATTTTCAGGACCCATGTTTTGACCTCTCGGGAAACGATCGCCAAATCACATTATCACCATACTTTAGTACAATGAAAATACTACAAAATGGTCCAATCGGCAAATCCAGAACCCCTGGAATTTTCTTTTACAGCACAGTTTCAATTTTAAGTACAAGGATATTTCAAAAGAACACTATTCCATATTTCAGGACCCATGTTTTGACCTCTCGGGAAACGATCGCCAAATCACATTATCACCATACTTTAGTACAATGAAAATACTACAAAATGGTCCAATCGGCAAATCCATAACCCCGGAAATTTCTTTTTACAGCAGTTTCAATTTTAAGTACAAGGATATTTCAAAAGAACACTATTCCATATTTTCAGGACCCATGTTTTGACCTCTCGGGAAACGATCGCCAAATCACATTATCCATACTTTAGTACAATGAAAATACTACAAAATGGTCCAATCGGCAAATCCATAACCCCCAGAAATTTCTTTTTACAGCACAGTTTCAATTTTAAGTACAAGGATATTTCAAAAGAACACTATTCCATATTTTCAGGACCCATGTTTTGACCTCTCGGGAAACGATCGCCAAATCACATTATCACTATACTTTAGTACAATGAAAATACTACAAAATGGTCCAATCGGCAAATGCATAACCCCCGGAAATTTCTTTTTACAGCACAGTTTCAATTTTAAGTACAAGGATATTTCAAAAGAACACTATTCCATATTTTCAGGACCCATGTTTTGACCTCTCGGGAAATGATCGCCAAATCACATTATCACCATATTTTAGTACAATGAAAATACTACAAAATGGTCCAATCGGCAAATCCAGAACCCCCGGAAATTTCTTTTTACAGCACAGTTTCAATTTTAAGTACAAGGATATTTCAAAAGAAACTATTCCATATTTTCAGGACCCATGTTTTGACCTCTCGGAAACGATCGCCAAATCACATTATCACCATACTTTAGTACAATGAAAATACTACAAAATGGTCCAATCGGCAAATGCATAACCCCTGGAAATTTCTTTTTACAGCACAGTTTCAATTTTAAGTACAAGGATATTTCAAAAGAACACTATTCCATATTTTCAGGACCCATGTTTTGACCTCGGGAAACGATCGCCAAATCACATTATCACCATACTTTAGTACAATGAAAATACTACAAAATGGTCCAATCGGCAAATCCATAACCCCCGGAAATTTCTTTTTACAGCAGTTTCAATTTTAAGTACAAGGATATTTCAAAAGAACACTATTCCATATTTTCAGGACCCATGTTTTGACCTTCGGGAAACGATCGCCAAATCACATTATCACCATACTTTAGTACAATGAAAATACTACAAAATGGTCCAATGCAAATCCAATAACCCCGGAAATTTCTTTTTACAGCACAGTTTCAATTTAAGTACAAGGATATTTCAAAAAACACTATTTCCATATTTTCAGGACCCATGTTTTGACCTCTCGGAAACGATCGCTAAATCACATTATCACCATACTTTAGTACAATGAAAATACTACAAAAAAGTCCAATCGTCAAATCCATAACCCCCGGAAATTTCTTTTTACAGCAGTTTTAATTTTAGTACAAGGATATTTCAAAAGAACACTATTCCATATTTTCAGGACCCATGTTTTGACCTCTCAGGAACATCGCCAAATCACATTTATTTTTGAAACGAAATTTCTTTTTACCACATCGCAAGGATATTTTCAAATATTTTCACATTGATCGGGGGAACTTGCATTGAACATTTGGCGATCGTTTAGTCAAAACATGGGTCCTGAAAATATGAATAGTGTTCTTTTTGAAATATCTTGTACTTAAAATTGAAACTGTGCTGTAAAAAGAAATTTCCGGGGTTATGGATTTGCCGATTGGACCATTTTGTAGTATTTTCATTGTACTAAAGTATGGTGATAATGTGATTTGGCGATCGTTTCCAGAGGTCAACATGGGTCCTGAAAATATGGAATAGTGTTCTTTTGAAATATCCTTGTACTTAAATTGAAACTGCTGTAAAAAGAAATTTCCGGGGGTTATGGATTTGCCAATTGGACCATTTTGTAGTATTTTCATTGTACTAAAGTATGGTGATAATGTGATTTGGCGATCGTTTCCCGAGAGGTCAAAACATGGGTCCTAAAATATGGAATAGGTTGTTCTTTTGAAATATCCTTTACTTAAAATTGAACTGTGCTGTAAAAAGAAATTTCCGGGGGTTATGGATTTGCCGATTGGACCATTTTGTAGTATTTTCATTGTACTAAAGTATGGTGATAATGTGATATGGCGATCGTTTCCCGAGAGGTAAAAACATGGGTCCTGAAAATATGGAATTGTTGTCTTTTGAAATATCCTTGTACTTTAAATTGAAATGTTTTTAAAAAGAAATTTCCGGGGGTTATGGATTTACCGATTGCAACATTTTGTAGTATTTTCATTGTACTAAAGTATGGTGATAATGTGATTTGGCGATCGTTTCCCGAGAGGTCAAAACATGGGTCCTGAAAATATGGAATAGTGTTCTTTTGAAATATCCTTGTACTTAAAATTGAAACTGTGCTGTAAAAAGAAATTTCCGGGGGTTATGGATTTGCCGATTGGACCATTTTGTAGTATTTTCATAGAACTAAATATGGTGATAATGTGATTTGGCGATCGTTTCCCGAGAGGTCAAAACATGGTCCTGAAAATATGGAATAGTTGTTTTTTGAAATATCCTTGTACTTAAAATTGAATGTGCTGTAAAAAGAAATTTCCGGGGTTATGGATTTGCCGATTGGACCATTTTTTAGTATTTTCATTGTACTAAAGTATGGTGATAATGTGATTTGGCGATCGTTTCCCGAGAGGTCAAAACATGGGTCCTGAAAATATGGAATAGTGTTTTTTGAAATATCCTTGTACTTAAAATTGAAACTGTGCTGTAAAAAGAAATTTCGGGGGTTATGGATTTGCCGATTGACCATTTTGTAGTATTTTCATTGTACTAAAGTATGGTGATAATGTGATTTGGCGATCGTTTCCCGAGAGGTCAAAACATGGGTCCTGAAAATATGGAATAGTGTTCTTTTGAAATATCCTTGTACTTAAAATTAAAACTGTGCTGTAAAAAGAAATTTCCGGGGGTTATGGATTTGCCGATTGGACCATTTTGTAGTATTTTCATTGTACTAAAGTATGGTGATAATGTGATTTGGCGATCGTTTCCGAGAGGTCAAAACATGGGTCCTGAAAATATGGAATAGTGTTCTTTTGAAATATCCTTGTACTTTAAATTGAAACTGTTTTAAAAAGAAATTTCCGGGGGTTATGGATTTGCCAATTGCAACATTTTGTAGTATTTTCATTGTACTAAAGTATGGTGATAATGTGATTTATCGATCGTTTCCCGAGAGGTCAAAACATGGGTCCTGAAAATATGGAATAGTGTTCTTTTGAAATATCCTTGTACTTAAAATTGAAACTTGCTGTAAAAAGAAATTTCCGTGGGTTATGGATTTGCCGATTTGACCATTTTGTAGTATTTTCATTGTACTAAAGTATTTTGATAATGTGATTTGGCGATCGTTTCCCGAGAGGTCAAAACATGGGTCCTGAAAATATGGAATAGTGTTCTTTGAAATATCCTTGTACTTAAAATTGAAACTGTGCTGTAAAAAGAAATTTCCGGGGGTTATGGATTTGCCGATTGACCATTTTGTAGTATTTTCATTGTACTAAAGTATGGTGATAATGTGATTTTCGATCGTTTCCCGAGAGGTCAAAACATGGGTCCTGAAAATATGGAATAGTGTTCTTTTGAAATATCCTTGTACTTAAAATTGAATGTGCTGTAAAAAGAAATTTCCGGGGGTTATGGATTTGCCGATTGGACCATTTTGTAGTATTTTTATTGTACTAAAGTATGGTGATAATGTGATTTGCGATCGTTTCCCGAGAGGTCAAAACATGGGTCCTGAAAATATGGAATAGTTGTTTTTGAAATATCCTTGTACTTAAAATTGAAACTGTGCTGTAAAAAGAAATTTCCGGGGTTATGGATTTGCCGATTGGACCATTTTGTAGTATTTTCATTGTACTAAAGTATGGTGATAATGTGATTTGGCGATCGTTTCCCGAGAGGTCAAAACATGGGTCCTGAAAATATGGAATAGTGTTCTTTTGAAATATCCTTGTACTTAAAATTGAAACTGTGCTGTAAAAAGAATTTCCGGGGGTTATGGATTTGCCGATTGGACCATTTTGTAGTATTTCATTGTACTAAAGTATGGTGATAATGTGTTTGGCGATCGTTTCCCGAGAGGTCAAAACATGGGTCCTGAAAATATGGAATAGTGTTCTTTTGAAATATCCTTGTACTTAAAATAAAACTGCTGTAAAAGAAATTTCCGGGGTTATGGATTTGCCGATTGAACCTTTGTAGTATTTTATTGTACTAAAGTATGGTGATAATGTGATTTGGCGATCGTTTCCCGAGAGGTCAAAACATGGGTCCTGAAAATATGAATAGTGTTCTTTTGAAATATCCTTGTACTTAAAATAGAAACTGCTGTAAAATAAATTTTGTGGGTTATGGATTTGCCCATTGGACCATTTTGTAGTATTTTCATGTACTAAAGTATGGTGATAATGTGATTTGGCGATCGTTTCCCGAGAGGTTAAAACATGGGTCCTGAAATATGAAATAGTGTTCTTTTGAAATATCCTTGTACTTAAAATTGAAACTGTGCTGTAAAAGAAATTTCCGGGGGTATGGATTTGCCGATGGACCATTTTGTAGTATTTTCATTGTTCTAAAGTATTGGTGATAATGTGATTGGCGATCGTTTCCCGAGTCAAAACATGGGTCCTGAAATATTGAATAGTGTTTTTTGAAATATTCTTGTACTTAAAATTAAACTATACTGTAAAAAGTAATTTCCTGCCGATTGGACCATTTGTAGTATTTTTATTGTACTAAAGTATAATAATAAATTGGCGATCGTTCCCGAGAGGTCAAAACATGGGTCCTGAAATATGAATAGTGTTCTTTTGAAATATCCTTGTACTAAAATTGAAACTGTGCTGTAAAAAAGAAATTTCCGGGTTATGGATTTGCGATTGGACCATTTTGTAGTATTTTCATTGTACTAAAGTATGGTGATAATGTGATTTGGCGATCGTTTCCCGAGAGTAAAACATGGGTCCTGAAAATATGGAATAGTGTTTTTTGAAATATCCTTGTACTTAAAATTGAAACTGCTGTAAAAAGAAATTTCCGGGGTTATGGATTTGCCGATTGGACCATTTGTAGTATTTTCATTGTACTAAAGATGGTGATAATGTGATTTGGCGATCGTTTCCCGAGAGGTCAAAACATGGGCTGAAAATATGGAAAAGTTTCTTTTGAAATATCCTTTGTACTTAAAATTGAAACTGCTGTAAAAAGAAATTTCCGGAGGGTTATGGATTTGCCGATTGGACCATTTTGTATTATTTTCATTGTACTAAAGTATAGTAATAATGTGGATTGGCGATCGTTTCCGAGAGGTCAAACATGGGTCCTGAAAATATGGAATAGTTTTTTTTGAAATATCCTTGTACTTAAAAAGAACTGTGCGTAAAAATAAATTTCCGGGGTTATTTATTTGCCGATTGGACCATTTTTAGTATTTTATTTTACTAAAGTATGGTGATAATGTGATTTGGCGATCGTTTCCCGAGAGGTAACATGGTCCTGAAAATATGGAAAAGTATTCTTTTGAAATATCCTTGTACTAAAATTGAAACTGTGCTGTAAAAAGAATTTCCGGGTTATGGATTTGCCGATTGACCTTTGTATTATTTTCATTGACTAAGTATAATGATAATGTGATTTTGCGATCTTTTCCTAGAGGTCAAAACATGGGTCCTGAAAATATGGAATAGTGTTCTTTGAAATATCCTGTACTTAAAAAAACTGTGCTGTAAAAAGGAAATTTCGGGGGTTATGGATTTGCCGATTGGACATTTTGTAGTATTTTCATTGACTAAAGTATGGTGATAATGTGTTTGGCGATCGTTTCCGAGTGGTAAAACATGGGTCCTGAAAATAGGAATAGTGTTCTTTTGAAATATCCTTGTACTTAAAATTGAAAACTGTTGCTGTAAAAAGAAATTTCCGGGGGTTATGGATTGCCGATTGGGACCCCATTTGTAGTATTTTCATTGTATAAAGTATGGTGGTGATAATGTGATTTGGCGATCGTTTCCCGAGAGGTCAAACATGGGTCCTGAAAAATATGGAATAGTTCTTTTTGAAATATCCTTGTACTTAAAATTGAAACTGCTGTAAAAAGAAATTTCAGGGTTATGATTTGCCGATTGGACCATTTTGTAGTATTTTCATTGTACTAAAGTATGGTGATAATGTGATTTGGCGATCGTTTTCCGAGAGGTCAAACATGGGTC
>SEYY01006878.1:42500-45322 GCA_009176605.1 Armadillidium nasatum | reverse complement strand
CTCCAATTATATAAGAGTCTTATTCGCCCTTGTATGGATTACTGCTCTCACATTTGGGAAGGAGAGCTCTGGTTCCTGCAATCTTTTGGATAGTATTGATTCTAAGGCAAAAAACGATAAATAAATTACCACCTACATTCAAACCCTCTTGACCCTTTATCTCTGAGGCGTGATGTGGTGCCTAATCTTTTCTATATGTACTATAATGGCAGGTGCTCAAGAGAATTACCCTATCACATTATTCGTTTCTTCGTAGCAAAGGATGCCTTGATTTCGTTCGATTTCCATGAATAGACCCCAGTCTTGTCTTTTTGTGGTAATACTTCTTCCCAGCCACATTTTCCTGTGAAACTCTCTACATTATCTTTTTCTTCTTACATTTACCTTCCTCTCTTCAAAGCTTCCGTCTGTTCCCACTTCAGAGATGTGCGTTTATTGGGGCCGGGTGGGGTTTTCTTTCTCTTTCTATTTTTTATTTATGCTCCCTCCTATAAAAGAGCTCTGTTCGTAAGTAGTGGTAAACTCAAAAAAAAAAAAGCAAATAGTGTCCCTTATCCACTCATTTCTGCCAGCATCCCTTTGTAGTTGGTAGAATATGGCACTTGGTTTCATTACTTTGATGCTCATTTTCCATTTTTTAACATTTATTTTTATAACATTTACTGCTAGAATATCCAACTTGTTGAATTGTCAAAATTTCAGGGCGAAATTTGATTCGGTTTTATAGAATACGCAAAGAGTTCTTCAATTACGAGACATAATAAAATTCTCTTTTTTGTTATATTAATTATTTTCACCTTTCTCTCTTCGTTATTTAAGCTTTTATTGTGAAAATAAAAATAAATTCAAATTCTCAAAAGAGATGGGGCTATTTTCCAGTATAATAATTATATAAAGCATCGTATTGCGAACTACTGCCCAAGAAATATTCTAAATCAAATTTTACCATATACTTTAATTTAGGTAATTATTTAGTCAAAGCACTTTTAATGATTACCAAATTTGCAGTAAGACGATATAATTTCCAAATATTATGCAAAATGAAATTAAATGTTTCGTAGCATAATATTTTTTTAACTTTCAACACACAGAACGAAATGCTCCCTTTATGAGCTTAAATTTAAGTGCAAGGGAGACCCCAATAGCTGTCCATAAACTTAACAATCATGAGAAAACTGTAGCAATGACACACACAATGTATAATTAACTTACAAAGAAACGTTCGATATCGTTTGTGTAATGTAGTTATTGCATTTGATATTAAAAAATAACATATTTACTTGATAAATATAGCATGGGAAAATTAATCATAACATGTCGTTACAGTTAATTCTCATTTGGTTTATTGCCAGTAGTATTGGAATCAATATTTCTTTATAGTTTCTAGCGTATGCAAAAATTTATATATATATATATAGAATATATATATATATAATATAATATAATAATATATATATATATATATATATATTATATATATATTACTTATATATATATAAATATATATGTATATATATTAAAGGAGTTAAAACAGAATCTAAAAAAAATTTTAGTGTATTTCTATAGAATATTATAATTTAATTTATTAATGCATTATATTTCAAATAGACTCCTGTACAGAGCACTATAAACATGATTTTCTATTTCGTAGTATTAAGATTAATTTATTTATTTAATTAAATCACAAAAATTCATTTTATATCACAGGTTCTAGTGATGTATATTAACGTATCTTCCTTGTGATTACACTGAAAAAATTGTCCTAACGGAATCGATGGGACAAGTGGGAAAAATTGTCACAACAAATTTTTTTCAGTTTTTTTTTTTTTTTTTTTTTTTTTTTTTTTTTTTTTTTTATTTTTTTATTAAAAAATACTGGACATTTTTGAAATTTGTCAAAACTATTGTAGGACAATTTTTACAGTTAGAGGAATATCATTAAGATTCTGATTGGTTTCAATACCAAATTTTATGAACATGTAAATTATTCAAATAGGAAAAATTACGTCCATGAGCTTCTTATATAAATCTCACTTTTACATATATGTAGGAAACTTTTTTTTAAATTTTTTTTTTTCATTAAAAATTAATTTAATTAATTATTCGTTGTTCAAAAAAATTTTTTATGTCTTTAAGTTATTTATAGATATTTTTACACTTTGTTACTTAAACAAACTTACTTAGAGAAACCCCAAAAAATTGTTAATCCTTAAAAACAAAAAAAAAAAAAAAAAAAAAAAAAAAAAAAAAAAAAAAAAAAATAAAAAAACATGACTAAATAAGAACAAATTTATATCGAAGCTCTAAATATTCAAGGTATGATTTTGCTTTTCATAGTCAAATTATCTGATTTTTATTTTATTTAGTTTTTTTTTGCAAACTTTCAGTAGATAAAACTGAGCGTTCTAAACCTTTAATTAAATCATTTCTTTCTCTCTAACGTCTGACATCTGTACAATTGAATGACAGTTGAGTTCGTTACTCGAAAAATTGAGATGTCATGAAATAAAGTTAGGGTTTGTGCCTTTTCAAACGAAAATATTCTCTATAAATTTTATATATATATATTATTAATATATAATATATATATATTATAGATTATATTTTATAAATAAATATAAATAAATAATAATTATATATATATAATATATATATATATATAATATATATATATATAATATAATAAAATATTTATACTATATATATATATATATATTTATATTATATATATTATAATAATAATATTATATATAATATATATAATATAATATTTATAAAATATACAGTATTTGTAGAAATTACAAAAATAGATATAAATCGTT
>SEYY01006878.1:32500-37500 GCA_009176605.1 Armadillidium nasatum | reverse complement strand
ATATATATATATATATATATATATATATATATATATATATATATATATATATATTATATATATATATATATATATATATATATATATATATATTATTATATATATTTATATATATATATATCATTATTTTTAATTATTTATTATATAAATATATATATTATATTTATTATACTATATTATATATATATATATATATATATATATATATAATATAATATATATATAATATTATATATATATATATATATATATATATATATATATATATATATATATATATATATATATATATATACCCAGCTTCTTTACGCTACAACGGAGAACCTTTGGAGACAACCTGATTAGTTGGTTTGGTTTTTGGTTTTAAACTCCCGAATAAAAGTTTCTTTTTTAAGAAGATATTATTGTCCTAAGGTTCTTTTCCGGGCGAAGGTTCCTCACGATCGTTTTTGATGGGTGGAGCCTCTCATCGGTCTTTTCTTGAAAATGTTCCTCCATACGGTGTCGGAGACACCGGAGCCATAGTCGCCGCAGCCGCCGCCGCCGCCGCCATCGCCACCGCCATCGCCTCCCAAGTGGATGGAGCCCCATTTCAAAGGCTGGTGGATTAAAGTCTTTTTCAGTGTAAGGGCCAAGGCCAGAGCCCCTTTAAGGTTTGACGGAACAGCGTTTTAAAATTACGGAGGTCTGAAACTTACTTTCGCCGCAGCATTTTGAGGCCTACATAAATACGCATGTCAAGTATTTATATATATATATATATATATATATATATATATATATATATATATATATATATATATATATATATATATATATATATATATATATATATATATATATATATATATATATATATATATATATATTATGAAAGGACAGATGAGGGGCTCTAACCCTAAAAAATAATCGTAAGGAACTTTCACTCCCTTAAGAACATAACACCGATAATTTATTGTTCTGTAGAGAGTCAGAAATCATAATTTGGTAATTTAAAACCAAAAACAGATCCAATTAATTAAGTTGCTTCTCTGGGTTTTCCGTTGAGACACGGTGGCGAAAAAGGCGAGGATGTATGCGCCATTAATTGAATGGCTTCGTCCCTCCAAAATTTGGTTAGGTATGACCGTGGAATGGGGCTAGCCCCATTAATAATGACCGTCTTTCCAGGATGTCGCTCAAAACACCTTGAGGGTATAGCATGGATATGCATCTTTCTAGGGGGTCTCTAACCTTTCACAAATAGAATCAGGAAAGAGTATAGTATGGGGTAGCCCATTTTTGACCACACCTCCAGCATGTCACTTAAAGTGTAACCTGAAGAGAGTGAGAGCTGTACACTCTCTTTAGTGGAGGAACTCTTAACCTTACAAAATAGGATCAGGAAAGAGTATGGAATGGAACAATCTCATTAATAACCATCCCTCCAGGATATCACTTAAAGCATATTCAAGAATGGGCGTTAACTACGCCCACTCTTTTGGTGGATCCTTAACCTCTAAAAAATTGGCTCGGGAAAGAGCGTGACCAAAAATAGTTTTTTCAGCAATGCAATATTGCGTTGCAGTATTTGTAACAATGCTCTTCATGAAAGATCCTGACTTGCAACATTACAACATCACTCCCCACCGAAGTTCTTGGCCTTGCAACATTTACAATGTTGCTTTCCCCTCGGTCATGCTGGTTATACTACTAAATATATATGTGTGTTTTAAATGATTACAGCTTTAAATTCCTGTATATTCGATCAAACTTTTAACCAAATGAGTTTTTTAATGCGAAATTAAGGTAGTCCACCATAGTGTCTAGATCTCTATGGATGGTGATACTTAATTAATGTTTCTCAACAACATTTCTAATTTGATTGACGATTAAAATCTCGAATTTTTATGTTTATTTTTCCTTCAACGAATCACAGTCTAAAATTGCAATCCAAATTTTTCATTCTTCTTCTTTCTTCAATCGTATAATTTTGGAAAACTTTTTTTTTTTTTTTAATTCTTTAATGGAACCTCAATTTACTATTAAAGCCTTCGAGCTAACCCCTCATTTTCCCTATTAAGCCTTCCCTCCATTCCTCCTTCCAGTGCCATTTTTCCCATTAAAACTTTCCTGAATGTCTATTTTCCCTATCTTTCTTTCATTTGTTTTCCGACCGCTCTGATTTCCTGATTCCATTCATGCCGGCGAAGGAAAATCCTCTTGTTTGGTCTTGAATCAGAATTTCAATTATGTTGACTTTGCCACTTTAATCCTTAGCTTTAAATTGATTTTAATAAACATGAAAGTAAAAACGCATATTTAAAAGAACGATTTTATATCTATTTCTTGTATAGGTAACTATACATACATATACTATATATATATATATATATATATATATATATATATATATATATATATATATATATATATATATATATATATTATATATATATATATATATATATATATATATATATTTATATATATTATTATATTATATTATTATATATATATATATATATATATATTATATATATATATATATATATATTTATATATATATATATATATATATTATTTATTTATTTATTTATTTATTTATTATTTATATTATATATATTATATTATATATATATATATATATATATATATATATATATATATTATATATATATATATATTATATATATATATATATAATATAATATTTATATATATATATATATATATATATATATTATATATATATAGAGGGAAATTTGTTTTCGAATATTGTTTAGAAGAGGCACAACCCTAAACTTTTATTTCATTGACATCTAAATCTCATATTTTTCGAGTAGACGAACTCAAAATCTGTCATTTAAATTTAGACCAGATGTCAGACGGTTAGGAATATAAGAAAGAAATGATTTAAATTAAAGTTTTAGAACGCTTCAGTTTTATCTACTTCGAATAGTTTGCAAAAAAAAAATAAATAAATAAATAAATAAAAATCAGATGAATTTGAAAATATGTGAAAAGCAAAATTCATACCTGGAAATATTTAGAGCTTCGATATAAATCTTGTTCTTATAATTAAGTCATGTTTTTTTCTTTTTTTTTTTTTTTTTTTTTTTTTTTTTTTTTTTTTTTTTTTTTTTCGTTTTGTTTTTAAGGAATTAACAAAGTTTTTTGGGGGGTTTTCTCTAAGTAAGTTTGTTTAATATAACAAAGAGTAAAAAATATCTATAAATAACTTAAAGTACAAAAAAAATTTTTTTTTTTACCAACCGAATCAAATTTTAAATTAAATTTTAATTAAATTTTAAATGAAAAAAAAAAAATAATAATAATAACAAAAAGTTTCCTACATATAATGTTAAAAGTGAGATTTATATAAGAAGCTCATGGACGTAATTTTTCCTATTTGAATAATTTACATGTTCATAAAATTTGGTATTGAAAACCAATCAGAATCAAACAATATTATTCTTAATGATACTTCCTCTAGACTGTAAAAATTGTCCTAACGAATCGTTGGGACAAGTTTCAAAAATGTCACAGTAAAATTTTTTAATAGAGAAAAGACATGTTAAGCATAAGATAGTCGCTTCACACATTTATTTTCTAATTAGAAAATAACTGAAAAAAATTTGTTGTGACAATTTTTCCCACTTGTCCCATCGATTCCGTTAGGACAATTTTTTCAGTGTAATCACAAGGAAGATACGTTAATATACATCACTAGAACCTGTGATATAAAATGAATTTTTGTGATTTAATTAAATAAATAAATTAATCTTATATACTACGAAATAGAAAATCATGTTTATTAGTGCTCTGTACAGGAGTCTATTTGAAATATAATGCATTAATAAATTAAATTATAATTATATTATTCTATATTAATAATAATTAAGTCAGTTTTTATAATGATTTTTTTAACTTTTATAATATATTTTATATATATATATATATTATATATACTATATATTATATATATATATATATATATATATATATATATTATATATATATATATATATTATATATAATATATATAATATATATATATACTATTATTATATTTATATATTTTATATTTTTTATATATATATATATAATTATATAATTATAATAATAATATAAAAATATAAATAATTAAATATCTTATTATAAAATATATATATATATATATATTATATATATATATATATATATATATATATATATATATATATATATATATATATATATATATATATATATATATATATTATATATATATATATATATATATATATATATATATATATATATATATATATATATATATACATGATTATATGGAAATTTTTGCATTACTAGAAACTATAAAGAAATATTGATTTCCAATACTACGTGGCAATAAACCAAATGAGAATTTAACTGTATACGACATGTTATGATTATTTCTTCCCCAGTGGTTATATTTATCAAGTAAATATGTTATTTTTTAATATCAAATGCAATAACTACATTACACAAACGATATCCAACGTTTCTTTGTAAGTTAATTATACATTGTGTGTATCATTGCTACAGTTTTCTCATGATTGTTAAGTTTATGGACATCTATTGGGGTCTCCCTTGCACGTTAAATTTAAGCTCATAAAGGGAGCATTTCGTTCTGTGTGTTGAAAGTTAAAAAAAAAATGTATGCTACGAAAACAGGAATTTCATTTTGCATTAATATTTGGAAATTATATATCTTACTGCAAATATTGGTAATCAATATAAAAGTCGCTTTGATCTAAATAATTACCTAATTTAAATATATGGTAAAATTTGATTTAGAATATTTCTTTGGAGCATTATTAGCAAATACGATTGATTTTTATATATATTAATTATACTGGAAAATACCCCCACTCTCTTTTGAGAATTTGAATTTATTTTTATTTTCACAATAAAAGCTTAAATAACGAAGAGAGAAAGGTGAAAATAATTAATATAACAAAAAAGAGAATTTTATTATGTTTCGTAATTGAAGAACT
>SEYY01006878.1:17500-20000 GCA_009176605.1 Armadillidium nasatum | reverse complement strand
AAAGAGATAAAGCAAGAGCAAAGAGAGGACCCCATTCCATGGGGACTTTCTTCATAAAGCGAAATATTTGTAAGTCACAGGCGACACGGTTATTTTGGCTTGAGTTTATCTTATTAGTAACGATCAACTTGAATTAACTCTACTCCGTCGACACATTTTCCAATTATCACAGTAATTGAGGAATGAAAACTACTCACTTATTTTCCTCTCTCTCTCTTCCTTTTTTCTTCTCTTTCAGTTTATATATATATATATATATATATATATATATATATATATATATATATATATATATATATATATATATATATATATATATATATATATATATATATATATATATATAGGCACAAGTCCTTTTGAGGAAGCCATTTCTGAAAAAAAAATGGAAATATCCCAAATCGTAGAAATGGAAAAGTAGTCGACAATATCATCATCACTCACGGGTCGGGGGGTACGGGGGCTAATTCCCCCCGTAGACATATGCTGGGTATAATACCCAATTTAAGTTTTTTAGCCCAAAAATTCTCGTAAAAAACCATTTTTTAAAACATCTTATTTTGAACCCCAGTAAAAATTTTGTGGATCCTCAAATTGCACCTTACACCCAAAATATAGAGGCTACATGGAGTTTACTTAAATATAAAAATTAAAAAAAGATATATATATATATATATATATATATATATTATATATATATATATATATATATATATATATATATATATTATATATATATATTTATATATTTTTTTTATTATTTTCAATTTTTTTTTTTCAGAAATGGCTTCCTCAAAAGGACTTGAACCTATATATATATATATATATATATATATATATATATATATATATATATATATATATATATATATATATATATATATATATATATATTATATATATATATATATATACGTTTGCAGTTCCCATTATCTATGCAAAAATTATTTTAATAATCTTTTGTTTTTTTTTTTGTTTTTTTAGAGTTTTTTTACGGTCAAAATACATTTGTTAGAATTTGTTAGAAGTTTTAAAATTTTTTTATTTTTCTAAATTTAATCTAACTTCGAATAAATTATCGTAACCTTCCAAAATTAAAAATGCTAAATCTAGTAGTAAAAATGCTAGAAAAAGCCAAATCAAAAAACTGTTTATATTTTTTTTTTATTTATTTTTTTTTGTAAGTAATATGAACTTAAGTTTAAAAATTAATTAACCACTGAAGAATCCTTTGTAGCATATTTTTAATAAATATATTAGTTGGGACACAAAATGCAAAAGGGCCATATATATATATATATATATATATATATATATATATATATATATATATATATATATATATATATATATATATATATATATATATATATATATATATATATATATATATATATATATATATATATATATATATATATATATATATATATATATATATATATATATATATATATATATATATATATATATATATATATATATATATATATATATATATATATATATATATATATATATATATATATATATATATATATATATATATTATATATATATATATATATATATATATATATATATATATATATATATATATATATATATATATATATATATATATATATATATATATATATATATATATATATATATATATATATATATATATATATATATATATATCGTTTATTACTTCATTTTATAATTGGAATAAAAAAAAAAGTGTTATAATTAATTACAAACGTTGAAGAAAAATATTAAAGCCATTTTCACTGAATGAGGAAGATACAAAACCAAAAAATGAAACGAAATAAATAAATAAATTAAAAAAAAAAAAAAATAGAATTTTAAATGGGAAATTGTTGAGCGTTTTTTTTTTTTTTTTTTTTTTTTTTTTTTTCCTATTTCTGTTCTTCCCAATAAAATTGTCTCCGATAAAGAATTAATTGTTATAAAGAAACAATATATTCAACGGCAGCTGCTCTCTTCCTATTTCTACATATTGTGGTCATAGTTCAGAGCTTCTAAATCTGATCTTTATATATATATATATATTATATATATATATATATATATATATATATATATATATATATATATATATATATATATATATATATATATATATATATATATATATATATATATATATATATATATATATATATATATATATATATATATATATATATATATATATATATATATATATATATATATATATATATATATATATATATATATATATATATATATATATATATATATATATATATATATATATATATATATATATATATATATATATATATATATATATATATATATATATATATATTCTTCTTCAGCTCCCAGGTAGACATTATCTGCCTGTCAGTCTGTGCAGCCTCGCTCTCCAGTTTCTTCGATCTGCAAATGCGTTTTTCATCCTCTACTCATCCAGTTCAGGGAAGCTATGTTTCTCAAGCTCTGCCTCCACCTCATCTTTACACCTTCA
>SEYY01006877.1:52500-57500 GCA_009176605.1 Armadillidium nasatum | reverse complement strand
TTAAAATGAGATTTTTTTTTTTTTTTTTTTTTTTTTTTTTTTTTTTTTTTTTTTTTTTTTTTTTTTTTTTTAATTCTATTTTTATTTGTCCTTTTTGGCGGGAAACATGAAAGAAGAGACCCAAAATGTAATTTTTTTTTTTTTTTTTTTTTTTTTTTTTTTAGCGGAAATTTAAAAATACCTGAAATATAATTTTTAAAAGGCGGGAAATAAAAAAAATGGACTAAAAAGTGTAATCCTTTTGGCGGGAAATATAAAAGAGAAAAAAACTAAAATGGTAAATCCTTTTGGCGGGAAATATAAAAAAAAATGCCTAAAAAGGTAATTTTTTTGGCGGGAAACATATAAAAAGAGTAAAAAATGTAAATGCAAATTCCTTCTTAATATCTATCCTCTCGTGAATTTTCTGCACTTTGTTTTACGATTATTTTTCTCGACTTTCGTTTTACGTCAGATGGAATTCGTCGCCCAGAGAATATTTTTCACGAACTAATTCGACACTTTCACCTTTTTCGACGTTTTCATGAAGATGAAATTTTTTTTTTTTTTTTTTTTTTTTTGGTCTCTTTCAATTCAGTTTTACTTCTCGGGATTTTCTTTTTTGTTTTTTTTTTATTGTTATTGTTCTTTCAGTCAGATGGATTTTTTTTTTTTTTTTTTTCCAACTTTTTTTTTTTTTTTTTTCTTTTTTCTTTTTTTTTTTTTTTTTTTTTTTTTTTTTTTTTTTTGATTTTTTTTTTTTCTTCTTCTTCTTCTTTTTCTTTTCTTCTTCTTCTTCTTCTTTCTTCTTCTTCTTCTTTCTTCTTCTTCTTTCTTTTTTCTTCTTTTTCTTCTTCTTCTTCTTCTTTCTTCTTCTTCTTCTTCTTCTTCTTCTTCTTCTTCTTCTTCTTCTTCTTCTTCTTCTTCTTCTTCTTCTTCTTCTTCTTCTTCTTCTTCTTCTCTTCTTCTTCTTCTTCTTCACAAGCGATTTCAAACAAACATAGCAAAGAATTTTTTACGTACGACGTGATTGAAAAATGGAATAGTCTTTCTCATCAAATAGTGAACAGCGACAACATCGAATCATTCAAGAAGAAATTGGATGCACATTTTAAGCAAATTGGTCTATGATCGCATAGTTCAATAATGATTATTTAACAGACTAGCCTTGAGTGGACTGTAAAGTCTTTGCTAGTCAGTGTTCTGTAGTTCTGTAGTTCTGTAGTTCTTCTTCTTCTTCTTCTTCTTCTTCTTCTTCTTCTTCTTCTTCTTCTTCTTCTTCTTCTTTCTTCTTCTTCTTTCTTCTTCTTCTTCTTCTTCTTCTTCTTCTTCTTCTTCTTCTTCTTCTTCTTCTTCTTCTTCTTTCTTCTTCTTCTTCTTCTTCTTCTCTATTGTCTTTTTCTCTTCTCACTCTCTCTCTCTTTCTCTCCCTCTATCTCTCTTCTCTTTCTACCGCTCCTCCCCAAACCAATCTTTTCACTCACTCTAAATCTTGGCTTTGCTTTATTGCTTCCTTTATTTTCACTCACCTTTTTGTTTAATTAAATAAGGAAAGAAAAACGAGTATGGGGTATGAGGGTATGGGGTTTCACAATGTAAAGGGGTTTCCCAATTAAGGTTTGGAGTTAATGGCATCATTTTCTGTTGGCCTCGAAATGTTTCAGGGAATACTTGTTTTATTTTTATTTATTTTTTTTTCGTGTGTGTTTTTTATTTGATGTATTGCTGTACAGTTTTTTTTTTTTTTTTTTTTTTTTTTGTAGTTTTTTGTAGTATCAGATTGTTTTTCACAAATGCATTCTCATTTCACTTCGAACTCTACAATCCTATTCGGTAATTAATTTTTTTTTTTTTTTTTTTTTTTGTTTTTTTTTTTTTTTTTTTTTTTTTTTTAGGTTGTTTTTTTTTTTTTTTTTTAATCCTATAATACTTTAAGGCTTCTTAGTTAAAAAAAACATTGGGCATCGTTGGGTATCTACGTTCATCTTACCAATCTACCACTACAGATCCTTACCCTATACTGCCTATTATTATTATTATTATTATTATTATTATTATTATTATTATTATTATTATTATTATTATTATTATTATTATTATTATTGTTATTATTATAAATTCTTAATTATTATTATTATTATTATTAATTTATTATATTTATTATATATTATTATTATTATTATTATTATTATTATTATTATTATTATTATTATTATTATTATTATTATTATTATTATTACCCTTACTATTATTATCATCAGTAGTAGTAGTAGCAGTAGTGGTAGTAGTAGCATCAAACGTTGATATAAATGAATATTAAACAGAAAAAAATATATATTTGCAACAAAAGAAATGAAAAAAAATAGGAACAAAAAAAAAAAAATAGTCTCAAAGTTTGAGACTCATAATTCCATAAATGATTTTCAAATGAAAAGAAAAGTTTTTAATATTGAAAACGAAGATGATTTTAATTCTAAATTTAAAAACTTTCAAGAAAAAAAAATTTCAAAAAAAAAAAAAAAAAAAAAAATTTCAAAAAAAAGAAAAAAAACTTTCTCAAAAAAGTTCTCAACGTTGCCGAAGGCCTCAAATGATCAGAGATATTAAAGACTTTTTATTAGGAATAGAAAAGGAATAATAGGTAATGTTTTTGAAGTTAAAGGTAAAAGTATTATTGTTAATGATAGTAATAATGTTAATGATATTTACAATGTTTATGGTAATGAAAATAATGAAGAAAGTGTCAGTAGTTATGATAGTAATGTTAATGATAATGTTAATAATGATGTGAATAAATAATGATAAAAATAATAGCATCCTTGATAGAGGTAATAATAATAAAAATAATTTTGATAAAAAAAAAAAAATGTTGACTGCAGTGATGATAATTTATTAAAATAACAATTTTAATTCAGTACAAATACTTTATTCCGATAGTTAACACTCAATAATAATAATAATAATAATAATAATAATAATAATAATAATAATAATAATAATAATAATAATAATAATAATAATAGTTTCCTTTGAACCCCAATGTTAATATAGTATTTGCTTCATTTAAAAATACAATAAGTTATAATAAGTTACAACTAAAGTAACAATACTGTTGTAATATTACTAATAGGTCGTATTATAATACAAAACCTGCACTTTAATTATGAAATCATTTTTTGCAATAATACTACTAATAATAATTAATAATAATATTTATAATATCAAAAAAAAATAATTATAACAATAATAACATTTATAATGCTACTAATAATAATAATATCAATAATAACAATAACAACAATAATAATAATATCAATAATAATAATAATCATATAATATAATAATAATAATGATATTAATGATAATAGTAATAATAATAATAATAACAAAAATTTTAATAACAATGATAATAATAACAATGACGATGCTAACAATAATAATATTGAAAATAATAACAATAATCATTATGATCACCATCATTATTATTCAGATTATACATATTTAAAGTTATGATAATAATAATAATAATAATAATATATAATAATAAAAATACTTGAGGAAGAATAATAGCTGTAATGGTGAAATTCTACATCGCACCACTGAGATTATTGTTATTAATAATAGCAAGTATCAAAAACCAATATAATAATAATAATAATAATAATAATAATAAAAAAAAAAAAAAAAAAAAAAAAAAAAAAAAAAAAATAAAAAAAAAAAAAAAAATAAAAAAAAAAAAAAAAAAAAAAAAAAAAAAAAAAAAAAAAAAAAAAAAAAAATAAAAAAAAAAAAAATAATAATAATATAATAATAATAATAATAATAATAATAAAATATAAATAAAATAATAATATAATAATAATAATAATAAATAATATAATAATATAATAATAATAATAATAATAATAATAATAATAATAATAATAATAATTAATGATTATAATAATATAATGAATATTAATAAAATAATAAATACTAATAATAAAATAATAATAATATTATAAATAATAATTTTTAATACTAATAATAATAAATAATAATATTCAAATATTTTTAATTTTATCTTTAAATTTTGAAAATAATTAAATATTTGAAAAATATTAAAATTTTCCTTAAAAAAAAAAAAAAAAAAATAAAATTTATTTATTTTTTTTATTTTTTATTTTTTTTATTTTATTTTATTTTATTTTTTTTTATCAAAAAAGAATTTTTAAAAGGAAAAAAATTTTGTTATTACAGTTTCACCAACGATATTTGTCGTTTTTTGGTTTTATTAAACTCTCCAATTATTTAAAAAAAAAAAAAAAAAAAAAGAAATAGAAAAAAATTATAAAAATCTGACAATTATGCAAAAATGTAAAATTTCTCTTCTTTCTTTGCATATTTCCTTCATTATTTTTTTTTTCTTTTTTTTATCATTTTTTTTAAAAAAAAAATTTTCATTTCCCAATTAAATATTTGAAGAATAATTCCATGACTTTTTATCATTTAAAATTATGTAAAAAAAAAAAAAAAAAAAAGAAAGAAATGGAAAGACTTTGAGATGGGGGGGGGGCTAAAAAATATAAGTCGAAGGGGTAGCTGGAAAGGTATTCGAATTCCTTCTCTCAGAAAGGTGGAAGAAGGAGGAAGGGGGAGAGCTATTTAGAGAATATAAAAGAAAATGAGATTATTTAACATAAGGAATGGTTTTTAGGAAAGAAATGATAAATGTATGATTGTGAACACACTGACACACATACACACATGCACACACACACACACACACACACACACACACATATATACTATATATATATATATATATATATATATATATATATATATATATATATATATATATATATATATATATATATATATATATATATATATATATATATATATACCTCTGTATATCACAACAGTACAAAAGGATATCGTAGTTAGAAAGTTCATGAACAATTGCCACGCAGACTAATTCAAAAGATTCCCCCTTCCTCGACTGCATTTGGGCATTGGCCAACAGATCGGTTACCTCT
>SEYY01006877.1:42500-47500 GCA_009176605.1 Armadillidium nasatum | reverse complement strand
GCGAGTGTTTTAAATATAAATTTCAAAATTAAAAAGTTTAAGTTATGAAAAAAAATGAAGGAGGGAGTTTTCCACGGTCAAAAATAAGAATATTAATTAAAGACAACAGTTTTCCTAATGTCATGAATGAACATGAGAAAAATTCTTGGTTTTCATTCGTGGACTTGTTAGAAAGAATTTTAGACAATTTTATGGCAGATAACTGCGAAGAAATCGTAAAAAAAACTTTTTAGAAACTACAAAGAGCGTAAAAATGCATTTTTTAAATAGCCATCTTGACCAATTTCCAAGGAATTTAGGTGATGTAAGTGAAGAAGAAGGGGAGAGATTTGAACAAGATATCAAAATTATGGAGTAACGGTACCATGGGCGTTGGGATTTCCACATGATGACTGATTACTGCTGGTACTTGAAAATAGATCAGCCATAAACAAGCAAATGCGCTATAAAGTTTTATGAAAGAAAATTTTGTCTGCAGTTAAAGTATCATATTTATTTATTTTTAAATCATTTCTATCGTTATTGTATAATTATGCTGAAGTTTGAAAAAATTTAACAAATGACATACTTTTTTTTTTTTTTTTTTTTTTTTTTTTTGTCCTAATAAGAAAAATTTTTGAAGTAAAAAGTGGTTCAGCGGTAAAGTGAAAGGAAAGCCAGCTGTTATAACTAATAATCTCCGGCATCCGCGATAGGCCAGCGGTATCCGCCGTGGGCCCAAGAAACCCAAGGATTTTCCTCCGAAGATCCTACTGACAGGACGAAAGTCCTACCTGGGGTATGGTGAAAAAAAAAAAAAAAAAAAAAAACAATTTGAAAACGGCCCATAGGCTGTTGATAAGAATCAGCACCTGATAGAACCAAACAGAGTTCAGATTCGAATTCAGAGTATTTAAATATACTTTAAATATACTTTAAATTTATTATTTCTATCACGTGTCCGATATTATTCAATAAAATACATGATATTATTATTAGTAGTAATATTACCATTATTGTTGTTATTATTGGTATAATTATCATTCAATAAAATACATGACATTATTACTAGTAATATTACCATTATTGTTGTTATTACTGGCTAATATTATCATTAATATTATTATTGCAAGTAATAAAAATAATAATAATAAATATTAATAATTAAATTTCCTATCACTCCATTAGTGATTTTAACCTAATCCAATTTTGACCTAATTCATATATTTAAATGAATTAAATACAAAATACAAATTGAATTACTTAAACCACAAATAAATACAAATACATAATACAAATTAATTATAAAATTAATAATAATAATAATAATAATATTAATAATAATAATAATAATAATAATAATAATAATAATATAATAATAATAATAATAATAATAATAATAATAATAATAATAATAATAATAATAATAATAATAATAATAGGAAAATAATAATAATAATAAAAAGATAATAATAAAAAAAATAAAAATAATAATCATAATAATAATTATAAAATCAATAATAATTATACAATTAATAATAATAAAACAAGTAAAATTATTGCAAATTAAAATAAATATTTGTAAAAATTAATTATAAGTAAAATAATTTGTTCAATAATTAAAAAAATAATAGTAATAATAATAATATAAATATATATATAAATAATAGTACGTAATACATAAATATACTTTAAGCATCCAAGATTAAAGTTTCCTATCGGGGAATCGAACCAGTGCTCTATAGCTTCCAAACGATAGAGTTTTACCTCTACGATATGAAGTGGCGTATAGGTAAAACTCTATCGTTTGAAAGCCATAGGACCCAGGTTCGATTCCCCTATAGCAAACTTTATGCTTGGATGTAATAATAATATTAATTATTATTATTATTATTATTATTATTATTATTATTATTATTATTATTATTATTATTATTATTATTATTAATTTTTGTCTACGAGGGTTTTAGCAGGCTTAAAATTATGACTTTATAAATATACATAAATAATTTATGTATTTATGAAAAATAATATATTTATGATTAAATATTCTTGTATTTAAAATAATATATTTCTTTAACTACATTTAAGTAGATATATTGCTTTAAAAAAAAATATGATGAAAAATATTATTATTGCTATTTTTATTATTTTTACTATTATTTGTAATTTAAAACAAGTAAAATAACATTGCACTTATAGCTATATAATATACATGTTTTCAGAAATATATAAATGCAACAAATAAGAATACATAAATAAAATAAAAAATACATTTTATATGCTGTGTTTATATTCATGTAATTTATTATGTATGATAATAAAATATATCTACATTCAAGAAGTAACATTCTCTCTCACTCTCTTTCTCTCTCTCTCTCTCTCTCTCTCTCTCTCTCTCTCTCTCTCTCTCTCTCTCTCTCTCTCTCTCTCTCTCTCTCTCTCTCTTTCTTTCTTTCTCTCTCTTTCTTTCTTTCTCTCTCTCACACACACATTCACACACATACTCACACACACCTACACATATGAACGCACATACACACTCTCATATATATATATATATATATATATATATATATATATATATATATATATATATATATATATATATATATATATATATATATATATATATAAAGTTTGCTAATGAAGAATCAATAGTTACGTGAGGACGTAATGAAAAGAAAAACAAAAGGAAAAAAATATCAAACTACCTTTAAATATGGAAACGCTCTGTATAAGTATTTATGTATACTTTCACGTGTGTATACGATCATATACATACACAGATAAAAAATACATATATAAGTATATCGAATAATCTCATTTTATTTTTATGAGTATTTTATTGCTATTATTTTTTTTTTTTTTTTTTTTATTGTTCAGGTTTTTTTTTTTTTTTTTTTTTATTATTTTTTTTATTCGTTCCTTTCAAAAATGGCGGAACGCAGAGATCAAATTTATCCAAATTGTTATGGAATAAAAATTTGAAATATTGTTATTGGGAGGATCTCCGCTGAATGGGGTTAGGCCCCCCTCCAAAAGGAAATTATCTTCCTTTTTTTTAATTTGAAATATGTTTATGGCATTTCATCGATGAAAAGGGTTAAGTCCCCAGAAGTCATGATTTTGTGTTTTTAATTTGAAATATGGTTATAGGATATTATTGATCAAAGAGTTAGGCCCACATAAAAGAAATAATCTTCAATTTTTAATTTGAAATATGTTTATGGGAATATCATCCATGAATAGGTTAGGCCCTCCCCCTCTCCCTCCCCTCCCTCCCCTCCACCTTCCCCCTAAAAAAGGGAAAATTTTGCCTTTTAAATTTGAAATATATTTTTTTGGTTGTGTCATTGAAAAATGGGACATGTCCCAGTAAGGATGTAATCTTGCTATTTTAATTTGAAATACGGGGTTAGGATATTATAGAACAAAAGATATATTCTCCCCCAAAAGGAAGTAATCTTCCACCCTATATTTTTTGAAGTGGGATTTAAATCCCCATTTTAGGAGTTTATCACGTATGATTACTGTCTAGGATTATCTCGGGATTCCCAAAAGTAAGGGATTTTTGTATCTTCATATTTTATTAAATTAATTATTTATTAAAATTAAAATTAAATTAATATACTAATATAATAATATTCACTATATAATATATATATATATATATATATATATATATATATATATATATATATATATATATATATATATATATATATATATATATATATATATATATATATATATATATATATATATATATATATATATATATATATAAAAAAATAAAAAAAAAAAAAAAAAATATATATATATATATATATATATATATATATATATATATATATATATATATATATATATATATATATATATATATATATATATATATTATATATATATATTCTGCTATTCAATTCAAATTCACGATAAAATTCAACCTTTTCATCCAGAGTCAATATAAATATCGAAAAAAATTTTTTTTGTATTATTAGAAAAATGATGAATGACATGTCAAAACACGTACAAACAGTTCAAGCAGCTAATGAATTTGTCTGTATGTTTTGTGTACGTACGATCATTGTGCAATGTTGAAACAACCTTTGTTTTTTTTTTTTGTTTTTTGTGAAGTGAATACATAAAAAATTTACCTTAAATTTTGGTATTCAGTTTGTAGTATAAAAGATAAAAAGTAGAGTTTCAACTTTTATGATTGACATGTGCAAATAATGTAACACTTTTTTTCGTTTACCTTATGTATTGAATAGGCTTCTTAACTTTTGGTTACTAGGAATATGATAAATGTTAAGTATCTTCGAATAGTGCAAGTGACTGATGAGGTAGACTGTTGCGGTGTATATGCACTGCAAAGTGGCCATTATTGAAGTGATATTTGCGTTCTTTGGATGTGGATATACATTTTCTATAACAAAGATAGTAATCTTTTTAATTTTTCAAACTAATCTGTAAAACCTGACCTGGATACGTCTTCGATTATACATCAAAAGATATATTTAAAATTTTATATGTAAAGGAAATAATTTCTTCACATTTTATTACTAGAAAATGAAAACACATAAAAGCATCTACAAACCATACAAACCGCTGGTGAAGAGTTATGAATGGTGTGTACAATTATTGTGCAACGTTGAGGTAGCCTTTGTGTTGCATGGGAAGTTCATATATATTTTTCGTACTTGCAAAGAACTTAATTCTTCTAGTTATTCATTCCTTTCTGATGGCCTCTATAAACAATCTGTTTGGACACCTCTACCGGATCCCCTGGACGCCGTTCCAAAATTACAGAGGGCTCGATTCCGCTAGGGAACGTAGCGAAAGATACGTTTTATTGGGCCGTGGATATAGTCTTCACATGTCACAGGAAAAGTAATAAAGTCCAATCACTAGGTTAGTGTCAAATTAAAAGAAGTTTCTTTCCTTTTTAGTCAAAATAGTTTTTATTTCATCTATATATTAGGTAAATCGAAAGCTAAGCTGAGTCTACCTTGGAG
>SEYY01006877.1:30000-37500 GCA_009176605.1 Armadillidium nasatum | reverse complement strand
TCTCTGTCCTTCTCTATGTTCCCAGACTTAACCGCTAAACTCAATTACATGTAATCTACTGGTAAAGTCTGGAACACACTTCCTTTTATCTGTTTTCCCATCTTCCAATGACATGCATACTTTCAAAAGCATCTGGACATGTTGGCCTCCTTCGATCAGGATAGGATTTTTCCAACTCCGGTGGAATTTGGTAGGCCTCCGGCCTTTACCCACCTAAGGAGATATAAAGAAAAAAAAAAATATATATAATATATATATATATATATATATATATATATATATATATATATATATATATATATATATATATATATATATATATATATATATATATATATATATATATATATATATATATGAGAGTGCGAGTGTATACTTATGTGTATGTGTGTGTGTTTATGTGTTAAAATGTTAATAAGACATATTAGGCAGATTTTGAATGTGTCTTTTACATGATAATCATAAGATGATAACACGCTACGTAAGAATTACTTTTAACACGTCAGATCGATAAGGAATTAATCTTATAATCGCTTTTCTTCTTTTTTTTTTTTTTTTTTTTAATTTTTTAAAAGAAAAAATTAAAAGAAAATAATTTTAAAAAAAAAAAATTTTGAAAATTTTTTTTTTTTTTTTTTTTATAAAAGTTTTTCCAAGAAATTAAAAGAAAAATGAAGGTGGAAAATGATATTTAAAAAAAAAAAAAAAAAATAAAAAAAAAAAAGGAAATTTGAATAAAATAGATAAAAATATTTTCATAATTTGAGTGAATATACTGATAAATATTAAAACAAATCTGATTATTATATATATATATATATATATATATATATATATATATATATATATATATATATATATATATATATATATATATATATATATATATATATATATATATATATATATATATATATATATTATATATATATATATATATATATATATATATATATATATATATATATATATATATTATCACAGTTGCATGTCAAATATTGAATATAATATAAATTAATTGATAATACCTATTAATATATAAAATTCTCTTTAAATATTTTAATGTATTATATATATATATTATATTATATTCAACCCATTATTTTGCATATCTTTATATGAGTCAGCATGATAATGATTATGCAAATAATAAACCATTATGTAATGAAAGAATTGTTCTTCTGTTCCATATTGATTCCCAAACATAAAAAAAATAAAATAAAAAAATATAAAATAAACAAAATAAAAATAAAATAAAAAAAAATTAAGGAAAAAAAATTTTTCTCAAAACGATTTCTATTGTAAAATCGGTCCCTAATGCTATAAAGGAAAAAAATTATATAAAAACTTCGTTTTAATGATAGGATAAACAACGTGGGTATTGCACGAATTGAGACGAATAATATTTTGGTGAAACAAATGGTTTTAAAAGACGTATGTATCAGCATAATTATAGTTTAAGAAGTGGCGACCGTAACTCTGCATTAAATCAGCATTGAAAGGAAAATGATCATATAAATCATATAAACTCTAAAATATTATTAGTTTCTTTTTACAATTGTGACAATAGAAAGTTTTTGGAATCCATTATTATTAAAAATACAAATAATTTTAACAGAAATTCAGGTGAAATAAAAATGGATGATATTTTAAAAAATTTATTAAAAAATGAACATTACTAAAAAAAAGTTATTTTAAAAATAATATGATTTCAAACCAACTAAAATCTAGTCTTTGGAGTTGATAAATTCTTCCTTGTTCATTTTCTTACTTTTCTGATTCTCTTGAATAAGGATCCCAGGATCCTGAGGTGTCACGGCATTCTAAAAACTCGTTAAGATAATAAAAAAAAAATTTTTCTTGCTACAATAGTAACAATAGAAAGTTTTTCGAATCCTTAATTATTAAAAATACAAATATAATTTTAACGAAAAATGTTGGTGAAATAAAAATAGATGATTCTCTAAACAACTTATTAAGAAATGAATATTATTATAAAAATTTATTTTCCAAAAATGATCTTTCAAACCAACTAAAATCTAGTCTTTGAGGTTGATAAATTCTTCCTTATTTATTTTCTTGCTTTTAGTATTTTCCCTGTTATCCAAACCATACAATAATGTGTTCTTCATAAAACGAATCTTTTAACATAAAATTAACATAAACTTTTATAATAAATTTACGCGTACCTTCTAGCGCTCATTTTTTTTTTTAAACTAAATTTGTCAAAAAATTTTCTTCCAATGGATGGTAATTTATTAAGTTTATTTTACCTTATTTATGGCGATTTCAAAATTTGTATTATTTTTGCTATTAATACTCCATTAAAATGTTAATAATTTATTATTTATCATTTTTGATACTAATTCTAATACTAATACTAATAATAATACTAATAATATATTTTACATCGTTTTACTTCCATAAACAGCTTTAAAACACTTTCTTTGCACACCTCAACTCAAGTTCGATACCTTCCCAACTCCTGTGCACAATTCCAACATCTTCCAAAACATCCACCTAACTTTTGTATCTCCACAAATCTAAAACCCAATTTTAATTAATAACTATTATCTCAACCTTTTTACTCCATTTCAACTTTACTCAAGCTATTCATCTCAAACTTCGTGTTTCTAGTCCTTCCTATAAAATTCAACATTTACCTGAATCTACAAGCAAACCTCTACATCTCAACCCTCCACCAACTTCAAAATCTTCCCAAACCCTCTACTTGACTTCAACATCTTCCCAAACCCTCTTCTTGACTTCAACATATTTCCAAACCCAATACTTGACTTACTTCAACATCTTCCTAAACCCTCTACTTGACTTCAACATCTTCCCAAATTCTCTACTTGACTTCAACATCTTCCCAAACCCTCTACTTGACTTCAATATCTTCCCAAACTATCTACTTGACTTCACAATTTTCCCAAACCCTCTACTAGACTTCAACATCTTCCTAAACCCTCTACTTGACTTCAACATCTTCCCAAACCCTCTACTTAACTTCAACATCTTCCCAAATCCTCTACTTGACTTCAACATCTTCCCAAACCCTCTACTTGACTTCAACATCTTCCCAAATTCTCTACTTGACTTCAACATCTTCCCAAACCCTCTACTTGACTTCAATATCTTCCCAAACTATCTACTTGACTTCACCATTTTCCCAAACCCTCTACTTGACTTCAACATCTTCCCAAACCCTCTACTTGACTTCAACATCTTCCCAAACCCTCTACTTGACTTCAATATCTTCCCAAACTATCTACTTGACTTCACCATTTTCCCACCTCTACTTGACTTCAACATCTTCCCAAACCCTCTACTTGACTTCAACATCTTCCCAAACCCTCTACTTGACTTCAACATCTTCCCAACCCCTTCATCCAACTTCAACATTCTACCAACACTTCCACCTTCAACATCTTCAAACCTCTTCACAGAATACCAAAATATTCAAAACCCTTCTACCCAACTCCAACATCTTCAAAACCCTCCACCCAATTTCAATATCCTCCCCACCCCTATTTACACTAACCCCTCTCATTCTACCCTTTCTTTCTACCTGATATTTCTTGACCTTTTAAAGCCCCAATAAATTATTATTATTATTAATGTTTCTCCTAAATTGGTTAGAAAAGCTTATAAATTTTAAATGTTATTGAACGTAAGCTTTGTGAGCTATAACCAGGTATCACGAACGTTCCTTCTCATATATATATATATATATATATATATATATATATATATATATATATATATATATATATATATATATATATATATATATATATATATATATATATATATATATATATATATATATATATATATATATATATATATATATATATATATATATATATATATATATATATATATATATATATATATATATATATATATATATATATATATATATATATATATATATATATATATATATATATATATATATATATATATATATATATATATATATATATATATATATATATATATATATATATATATATATGGTGAGATGATCTGATGGTCAACACGCTTGACTTCCTTTTAGATACTACAGTTTCAAATCCCGATAAACATGTCGGTTGTTTACCCAGCAGTAAAAGGTAAATAGATGGAAGATCCGAGAGAGAGAGAGAGAGAGAGAGAGAGAGAGAGAGAGAGAGAGAGAGAGAGAAATATATTAGAAGAAAAGTTAGGGAAAGAATAAAAAGAAAGAGAAAGAGAGAGAGAGAGAGCTAGGAAGAGAGAAAACCCCTCCCCCCGCCCCCACCGTTCTAGCGAGGGGGGCGAGCAAATCCTCTCCCCTCTTCCTCTTGTAAAGGATTTTCCTTTTGCAGATAACTAATCTTCTTATGTAATAAATTGCTTTAAACTTTATAACGATCCTATTTGTGTAAAAGTACGATTATATTAGGTCAAAGATACAAGGTCAGGTCATTGAGGTCAAGTTATGATTATTTCGGATATAAAATCCCATATATATATATATATATATATATATATATATATATATATATATATATATATATATATATATATATATATATATATATATATATATATATATATGTGTGTGTGTGTGTGGTGTGTGTGTGTGTGTGTGTGTGTGTGTTTGAAAAAGTTTGTAAAATTTTCAAAATTAAGGACTAGTACAACAAGTTTCATTTTTAATGAACGAAATAGAATGGGAATATATCTTCCAGTTAAATAAGAACCATAGTCCGTGGTTTATATTTCACCCGTCCATGACACGCAACCATTTTCCATGTTTTTTTTTTTTTTTTTTTTTTTTTTTTTTTTTTTTAATCATATGTAATAGTTTCGACGGATTTTTTTTTTTTTTTTTTTTTTAACGTATTTCTTCTTTAAAATTAGGCAAAATTTGAAATTGAAATTTTATGTTACGAAATTTTTGAGGTACACGTTTCGAATTAAAAAATATGAAAAAAAAAAATTTTTTGAAATTAATTTTTATTTTTCGTGATAAAAATGGAAAAAATATTACAGCTTTTTTTTTTTTTTATATAATTAAAAACGAAGGAATTTAAATTTATACGTTGTCAAGAAATGATAGATACGAATCTATCTGGCATTTAAAGCTAAAATTAATGCCAGAATTTAGTGTTAAAAGGGTTAATAAACGCTATATATTATTATAAGTTTAATAAAATCCACATATTTCAAAGAAAATCTAAATAATTTATAAAAATTCCCAATAAATATTAATATGGTAAAAAGACACAATAATCGTGTCACTAGAAATACTTAATAAAACATTTCTTCTATCAAATGGACAACCACGTCACACTAAACGTTTTAAATAAACATTTTTCATTTTAATTTCTATTATAATTTATTTTATATTTTTATATATATGTTGCTATTCTATTGCCACCTACCGTGGCTCAAACGGTAGAGTGATTAAATCGCGTGCTTGAGGACGCCGGTATATACTACCTAGAAAAGTTCCACTTCTAGAATAGGGCAATGCCCGTGAGATGGGAATTTTTTATTAATATTAATAAAAATATCTGAATTTCCGGACGAATTTCATAGGACCAAAAGTCGGCTAAGGGATCTTCAGAAAAGGAAAAAGATGTAAAAGTTCCTTGCAACTGAAATGTTGAAATTTTTTCTTGGTATTTGGCATCCAGTAATCACATGATGAAATTTTTACATTTTTGACTGTAGTAATTAGTTTGACAACATTTTCTTCTTCATCTTATCTTTGATAACCTTTTTTCTTTATTTTATCTTTGACAACCTTTTCTTTTTCATTTTATCTTTGACAACCTTTTCTTCTTTATCTTCAACTTATCTTTGAACAATCTTTTCTTCTTCATCTTATCTTTGACAACCTTTTCTTCTTTATCTTCATCTTATCCTTGACAACCTTTTCTTCTTCATATTTGACAACCTTTTCTTCTTCATCTTTGACAACCTTTTCCTCTTCATCTTATTTCTGACAACCTTTTCTTCTTCATATTATCTTTGACAACCTTTTCTTCTTGACAAACTTTTCTTCTTCATCTTATCTTTGAAAACATTTTCTTCTTCATCTTATCTTTGACAACTTTCTCTTCTTTATTTTATCCTTGACAACCTTTTCTTCTTCATCTTTGATAGCCTTTCCCTCTTCATCATATCTTTGAAAACATTTTCTTCTTTATTTTATCTTTGACAACCTTTTCTTCTTCATCTTATATTTGACAACCTTTTCTTCTTCATCTTATATTTGACAACCTTTTCTTCTTCATCTTCGATCTTATATTTGACAACCTTTTCTTTTTCATCTTATCTTTTCCACTTTATTGACATCAAATTATCTACTCAGTTTCATCTTTTCCACATCATATTTTCATTTCATTTTCTCCACTTCATCTTCTAAACTTCATCTCCATATCATTTTCTCAACTTCATCTTTTTTTTTTACTTCATCTTCTTCACTTCCTTTACTCACCTTCATCTTTTCCACTTCATCTTCTTCACTTCATCTTCTAAACTTCATCTTCTTCACTTCACCTTTTCCACTCTATCTTCTCCACTTTATTTTTTTCCCTTCATCTTCTTCATCTTTTCAATATCATCACTTTCTTCATCATTTCTCTTTTCCACTTTACCATCTCCATTTTATCTCTATTTCATCTTTCTCTTCTTTTTTCCCACTTCATCCTTATGTTCTTAAAACTTTCTTGATCTGTATATCTCCAATTGGACATAAGTCTCATAAAATATGACTCATTAGAGTCATAAGTTATGAGTCATGAATCAGGAGTCATGAGTCATGAATCATAAATCATGAGTCATGAGTCATAAATCACAAATCTTGAGTCATGAATCATAAATCATGAGTCATGAGTCATAAATCATAAATCTTGAGTCATGAATCATAAATCATGAGTCATGGGTCATGAATCAGGGATCGATATTGTTCCCATTGTAACATTAACGTTATTAATATAAGAATTAACAATGTAATAATAACATTTATTAATGTAATATCATTTTTCACAGACTGTGTATAATAATATTTTAAAAATTTGTAAAATAATATTTTGAAATTAAAATAAAAACCATAAAATACTTCCTAACGCAATATTCGCAAATTTGTATAGACGTAAGTTTCAAAGTAAGGGAGATTTAAATACTGCAAAACGCAGATGGAAGAGAATTCCAAGGAACAGAGATGGATGAAAAATGGAAGTACTACAGCAAATTTCTTGTGCAAACACTTCAACCATTGAGCAATGAGGGTGTCGTAAAGATGGAGACACAAGAGTGGTTGTTTAATACTAGGGATGGAGCGATACCAAAATTTTTACCGATACCGATACCGATACCCGATATCGATACCTAAAAATATGCCGATACTACTACCGATACCGATACCGATGCTTTTCTCTTATCCAAATTTTGCCGATACCGATACCGATACCGATACAGTATCAGGAAAATATGCCGATACCGATACCGATACTTCAC
>SEYY01006877.1:17500-25000 GCA_009176605.1 Armadillidium nasatum | reverse complement strand
GTAGATGTTGTTACAAAAATAGTGAATGATGTTAATGATAAAGTAAATAATGTTAAGAATAAGGAAGATGCTGTTAAAAAAGAGTGAATGATGTTAATGACAAAGTAAATGTTATTAAGAATAAGGTAGATGTTGAAAAAAAAGAGTGAATGATGTTAATGACAAAGTAAATGATGCTAAGAATAAGGTTACATGTTGTCAAAAATGTTCCAACCAATTTTTTCAGTTATTTTCTAATTAGAAAATAAATCGGTGAAGAGACTTTCTTATGCTTAACATGTCTTTTCTCTATTGAAAATTTTACTGTGACATTTTCTGCCACTTGTCCCAACGATTCGTTAGGACAATATTTGCAGTGTACGAGAAAAAGTTTCCCATAATCAAATAATTCTTTGAAAATTTGACTTTATAATTATAAATATATAATTGCAATATTTCAATTGAAAATTTTTTTCCGTAGTTCACATTTTTCGCATTGGTACCGTTTCGCCAAGCCAAAGTGAGACAGTCTCTATTTTTTTTTAAGTTTAGAAATTGAAGGAACCATTTAGCGTATTTGACAATCAGAACAAGCTATCCACTCAACTAGAATGTTGGTTCATGAAAAAGAAACAAGTTTCCCGATGTCCAGACCAATTTTACTCTGTAGATCGAACCAGCAAGCTGTGTTGTGTTTTAAAAGATTTAACCCTCACATTCAAGTCATAATAAACACGCAAAGTTACTGAAAGAATATCTACACATCGATTTCCAAAGATAAATAACATATTCACAATGCTTACAAAGCATATATATATATATTAATTGCTATTAATCTTTTTCAACGCAACAATAAAAATCATTTGTCTTTCTTAGAAGAAGAAAATAGAACGCCAATCACTGAACTACTTTTCTATAATTGTAAATATTTCAATTGAAATTTTTTTTTCCATTTACAGAACAAATATAACATGAACTTTTATATATTTGTAATTATATATATATATATATATATATATATATATATATATATATATATATATATATATATATATATATATATATATATATATATATATATATATATATATATATATATATATATATATATATATATGAATACGCTTTGGTGAAACATATTTTATTCTAATTAGATTTACTCCATGGAAAACAAACTTGATGAAATTATAAACACTCTTTCATTCAGAATATAATTTGGTACTAAATAACATCACGACATATACGAGCTATATATATATATATATATGATATATAATATAATATATATATATTATAACATATATATATATATATATATATTATATATATATATATATATATATATATATATATATATATATATATATATATATATATATATATATATATATATATATATATATATATATATATATATATATATATATATATATATATATATATATATATATATATATATATATATATATATATATATATATATATATATATATATATATATATATATATATATATATATATATATATATATATATATATATATATATATATATATATATATATATATATATATATATATATATATATATATATATATATATATATATATATATATATATATATATATATATATATATATATATATATATATATATATATATATATATATATATATATATATATATATATATATATATATTTTTTGGTTTCATTGTTGTGCAGTGATAGAAAAATGGAAGCTAAATGTGATATTTGTTGAAACAGCGAGCAGTAATTGAATTTTTCCTTGCCGAAGGTGTACAGAATTTGAGTGAAATTCATCGTATTTTGCTCGAGGCGTATGGAACGGACACCATGGATGCTAGCAACGTTCGTCGATGGGTCCTTAAAGAAACTCTATCCAATAAAGGTGAAATGTCGATTCATGATGCTCTGAGAAGTGGTCTTCCCACTACAGTGACCACTGACCAACACCATGTTCTCTTTGATAACATTATTTGTGGAAATCGACGAATTAAGAAGTCTGAATTTGTTTCCATGCTTGCAATTTAGAAAGAACGTGTTCAAGTAATAATTATAGATTTAAAGTATCAAAAATTTGGGAGCGTTGGGTGCCAAGGTAGCTGACAGAAGATGAGGAAACAACGAGCCGATATTACTAATGAATTTCTAAGCCGTTATCGTCAAGAGGGAGATGCGTTTTTCAAAACATTGTAACTGGAGACGAAACGTGGGTTCACTACTACGATATAGAAGGAAATTGAGCCTTAATGGAATACAGACACCCAAGCTCACCTGGCGTACGAAAGTTTAAGACTCAACCTGGTAAGCTGGTAAGCTCATGCTGACAGCATTCTGTGATTTTAAGGGTCTTGTCTATTCGGAATATCTGTGAAGGGCACGACTGTAAAAACTCCGATCGTTATTGTGAAACTCTCCAGAAATTGAAAAGCAGCATTCATCGAATAAGACCAAACCGTACCGTTTTCCTCCTGCAATATGACAATGCTCGAACACATTGCAATGTCCAGACGCTTCAGAAGCTTCAACCCTTGAACTTTGAGGTTATTGATCATCCACAATACAGTCCTGACCTGGCCCTCCAGTGATTTTTACTTATTTCCAAAGTTGAAGGAGAGTCTACGGGAAGTGAGGTTTGGTTTAGATGATAAGAGGAAGAAAGCGGTGGTAAACTGGTTCTGGAAAACAGATCAAAATTTCTTTTCAACCGGTTTCGAGAAGTGGGTTCAACGTTTGAAGAAATGTATTGATGTTTGAGGATATTATGTAGAAAAATAATATTACCTGTTCATTAGATTAACCTTTGACCTTTTTTCAGTCTTTGTTTCATTACCTTATTTGAAGTGTGAGATTTTACGACAGAACAGGTGTTACTTTTCAGCCCACCCTCGTGCATATATATATATATATATATATATATATATATATATATATATATATATATATATATATATATATATATATATATATATATATATATATATATATATATATATATATATATATATATATATATATATATATATAAAAATAAAAAAAAACTGACACTATGTTGCAACTATCACCAGCGTTCGATTTTATTTACAAATATTAATGCTTTTGACCTCGGCTTAAGATACTTTTTTTTACAGTTTAGTATTTTTAATGTAGATGCATAGCAGAGGAGCATTTTTTTTTACTGACCTAACTTAAATTAAGGGGACCTTAACTTAACCTAAATTTAATCTAGTTTAACCTAACTAAACCCAAATTAAAAGAATCTTAACCTAATCTAGTCTAACTTAACCTAACCTAAAAAAAGGGAATCTTAACTTAACCTAATCTAATCTAACTTAACCTAACCTAAATTAAGGGGGATCTTAACTTGACCTAATCTAATCTAACTTAACCTAACCTAACATAACCTAATAGTGAAATTTATTTCATTGTAATATATGACTGCGACAAATAGACGGCTAAAATAGCAGACAAATTTGTCCTGAAAAGGGTACGAAAACAACATATTAAAAAAGGACAAATACCATTATCCTGATAGTTACGTGTTTTTTAAGTGTGATGTAGCACATTTAGAGTATTTTTGAAATGAGAAATCGCAATAATATTTGCAAATGTGTTTTTGGAGTTAAAATGTTTGACAATGTATCTAATCGTATTATTGAAATGGAATGTGGAAGCAATGCCTGCAAATGTGTTTTTGGAAACTGAATGTGACATAACGTTTAGAAATTTTTTTTTTTTTTTTTTTTTTTTTTTTTTTTTTTTTTTTTTTTTGAAACGTGATTTATCATAGTGCGTGGAAATGTGTTTGTGAAATATAAGAAATGAAAAAGAGGTTTACGAAATGTTCTGCCATTTATTTGTGACTAAAACATTAAATTAGTTGATAAAAAAAATGAGAGGTAGAATCGCTCTTTCTGGAAAAAAATAAGAATCTCTCTCTCTCTCTCTCTCTCTCTCTCTCTCTCTCTCTCTCTCTCTCTCTCTCTCTCTCTCTCTCTCTCTCTCTCTCTCTCTCTTTTATCTTTGTCTTTTGAAAAAATAAAAATCCATGTCTCACTCACTTTCTCTCCCCCTCTCTCTCTCTCTCTCTTTTCCTTTCTTTCTTTCTCTCTCTTTTTCTGAAAAGTAAGAATATCTGTCTTACTCGCTCTCTCTCTCTCTCTCTCTCTTCTCTCTCTCTCTCTCTCTCTCTCTCTCTCTCTCTCTCTCTCTCTCTCTCTCTCTCTCTCTCTCTTCTTCAAGTCAGTAAAATGCTCGAAGATAGTTAGGAAGACTTGCTAAGAAGAAGAGTATGGTTAGGAAAACTTTCAAGGAGGAAGAGTATGATTAAGAAATCAATCTTCCTAAAAAAATAAAATGAATAAATAAATAAATAAAAAAAAATAAAAAAAATAATTAAAAAAATTTGAATTGAAAGTTCTGTTAAAATAAGAGTTTTTATTTTTTTATTTTTTTTATTTTATAATAAAGAGATTTTAATTTAACAAATATAGATCCGATAACCTTAACAAATCATTTATTTAAAAAAAAAAAAAAAAAAAAAAAAAAAAAAATTCTTTTATTAAAAAAAAAAAAAAAAAAAAGTTTATGAAACAAATAATATAAAAGGATGAAAGACGTCTCTTTTCAGATTAAAATTTACGATAATTGATTCCCAACTGACATCATTAAGCTTTAAAAAGGATTAGCTTATATATATATATATATATATATATATATATATATATATATATATATATATATATATATATATATATATATATATATATATATATATATATATATATATATATATATATATATTATATATATATATATATATATATATATATATATATATATATATATATATATATATATATATATATATATATATATATATATATATATATATATATATATATATATATATATATATATATATATATATATATATATATATATATATATATATATATATATATATATATATATATATATATATATATATATATATATATATATGTATATATATATATATATATATATATATATATATATATATATATATATATATATATATATATATATATATATATATATATATATATATATATATAAATATATATACAGGTTCTAAATAACGCCAAACTCCTTATAACTTTCCTAATTTATATCAAATTGCCTTTTTTAAGGAATTCTCCTAAGTAAAAGCTCGGTCATTAAAGGTAATACTAAATATAAATCTTTTTTAGCTGTTAAAAAAAAATAAAAAAAATAAAATAAAAAAAAAAAATAAAAAAATAAAAATTTTTGTTTTGGCTGAAATACGGGACTAGATCTTTATTTTGGCGGGAAAACGGGGCAAAAAGCTTTATTTTGGCGGGAAAAAAGGGGCAAAATCTTTATTTTGGCGGGAAAACGAGAACGCAAATACCTTTTCCCCCTTTTTTTTGGCCCGAAATTATTCATAATCTTAAAATATAACGAAATCAAACTCTCATTAAGAAAAGGACGATGAACGCAAACTTTGAAAGAAAAAGATGGAAAAAGTTTGTTAATAAGTAAACGTAAATTAAAGTTTATGAATCAATTTTATTTATTTCAAAAGTTTTTTGCTTAATTAAATTGAAAATGGAGAATCCATAAGAGATTAAAAGCTTTTGAAAAGGAGAGTCAAGAGATTCAGGATTAAAATATGTTTTTGATATTAAAAATTTGGCAAAAATGCATCACATTTGATTAATCTGTATTTTTGTTTGTAACTCTCTATTTCTCTCTCCCTCCCTTCTCTCTCTCCATCTCTCTCTCTTTTTCTTTTCTTCTTTCTTTTCTCTCTCTCTCTTTCTTTCTTTCTTCTTCTCTCTCTCTCTCTCTCTCTTCTTTCTTTCTTTCTTTCTCTCCCTCTCTCTTTCTCTCTCTGACTTGAAAACAAGACTTAAGAGAGTCATGTGTAAAATTTGTTTTAAATATTAAGTTTTTGACAACACTGATTACATTAATTAATCTGTATTTTTCGCTGTTCTCTCTCTTTCTCTCTCTCTTTCTCTCTCTGTAAAAGAGAATCATGATTAAAATGTTTTTAATATTAAGTTTTGGTAACATTGTTTACTTTAATTAATATAATATGCAATTTTCGTTTGTGATTTTTCTCTTTCTCTACCACTCTCACTTTCTCTCTCTTTCTCTCTACCTCTCTCTCGTAAAGGATGTTCAAGAGAGTTATGTTTAAATCATGTTTTTAATATTAAGATTTGACAAGCTTCCTATATCACCTCTACGTTAATCTGTATTTTTACCTCTCTCTCTCTCTCTCTCTCTCTCTCTCTCTCTCTCTCTCTCTCTCTCTCTCCCTTTCGGCCTCTCTCTTTTTTTCTATTTTTAAATAGAGGGTCACGTGTGGCATGATTAATGAAAACATATTTTTAAAATTGAAATTTGCCAATTGCAAACATTAACTAATTTAAATTTCTGTTTTTTTTTTCTTTCACACACACACTCACTCACACTTTTATTTAAATGTTTCTTTATTACTTCTTTCTTTCTCCGTTCCCAGTCATTACCTCTATCTGTCTTTAACGAAGAATTTACAAGTCCTATTTATTGTCTTTGTCAGTTCATATCATTTTCAGTCTATATTTATTTTTCTTATCGCTAACTCTATTTGCGGTTAACTTTCCCTCATCTCCATTTTCTTTCTCTTCCTTTCTCTATATCTACTTCTCTCTTTTTCTCTCTCATTCTATCACCCTCTCTCTCTCTCCTTTCTTTCTCTCTATATCTCCCCCTTTCTCTCACTACACCTCCTCTCTTTCTCTATATATCCCTCTCTCTTCATATCTCATTCTCTCACTCTCTCTCATTTATTTCTCTATATATCTCTCTCTTTCTCTCACTATATCTCCTTTCTTTCTCAATATCTCCATCTCTCTTTATCTCTCTTATTCTCTCACTGTCTCTCCTTTCCTTCTCTATATTTTCCTCTCTCTTTACCTCTCTCATTCACCCTTCCACTTTCTGCCTTTCTCTATTTCTGGTTTTATCTCTCTCCTTCACTCTCTATCTATCCCCTTTCTCATCCTCTCTCTTTCTCTTTCTCTACCTCTGGCTCTCTCTGTATCTCTCCCTCTCTATTTATCTCTCTCATTTCCTCATCTTCTCTCTGTCTTTTTCTCTTTCTCTGACGCTCTCTCTCTTTATCTCCCTCCTTCCCTAAAACTCTCTCTCAGTCTCTTTCTCTATCTCTGGCTCTCTTCTCTCTCTTTCTCCATCCTCTCTCTCTATCTCTATCTTTCTCTATTATATTTCTCGTTGGCTCTCTCTCCTTCTATTTCTCTACCTTGCTTCTATTTAATCCTAAATATCCTTAATCTTTCCTGAAGTTTTGCATCTTTTTATTTAAGTTTGTCTTTAACCAACAAAATAACAAAAATTCGTTACATCCGTTTCAAGATCCGGTATATTATCTGAATTCTCCGTTAAAAGACATCCGGGAAAATTCGCATTAAGTTATAATAAAAA
>SEYY01006877.1:12500-15000 GCA_009176605.1 Armadillidium nasatum | reverse complement strand
CTTTTTATGTTTTTTTCTTTTTTCTTTCTATCTTTTCCCTTTCTATCCCTTTTTCTTTTTCCTATTTTTATCTTTTTCCTTTTCTATCTTTTTCCCCCTTTCTATATTTTTTTTCTATCTCTGTTTATTTTTTTTCATTCTATTTTTTCCAATTCTATCTCTTTCTCCTTTTTATTTTTCTATCTTTCCCTTTCTGTCTTTTTCTCCTATCTTTTCCCTTTATCTCTTTCTCTTTTTACTCTTTCTATTTTTTCCTTTTCTATCTTTTCCCTTTTTCTTTTTTCTCTTTTTACCATTTTTCCTTTATATCTTTTTCTCTTTCTATATCTTTCTATACACACACACACACACACACACACACACACTCTTTCTCTCTCTTTCTCCTCTTACTCTCTTTAATTTTCTCATGTTAGGTGAGGTTGGGTTAGGTTATCTTCTTTTACCCACCTTATCTTTTTATATGTTCTCTTTTCTTCTCCATCTACTTTGTCGTCTTTATCTTTTTCCTTCCATTTTTCTAATGAAATTCAAACCACCACCAATGAGCAAACCCCACTCAAGAAGGGATCGTATAATAAAGAATTGTTATTTTTAAAACAATTTATTTTAATAAACTATAATCTCAATTATCTCAAATTAGATATTTCTTGATCTTCTATCAATTCTTATTTCTTGATCTTCTATCAATTTCTTATTTCTTGATCTACTATTAATTTCTCTATCTATTTTTTTTATTTTCTTATTATTCTCCCTTCTCTCTTTTTTTCCATATATCTTTATCTCTATCTTACAAACTTTTAAAAATTTCATTTTATTCTTCAATCTCTATCTCTTCTCCTAATCTCTATCTGTTAAGCTTTTAAAAATTACACTTTATCCTAATATCTTTATCTCCCCTCATTATCTCTATCATCTGAGATTTTAATGGAAACATTTTATTCTTCAATCTCTATCTCTTTCTTTCTTATCTCTATCGCTCCTCTTTACCTACCAAGCTTTTGATAATTATATTTCATTCTCCAGTCTCTTTCTCTCTTCTTTACCTACTAAACTTTTAAAAATTACATTTTATTTTTCAATCTCTATATCCTTTCTTTATCTAATAAACTTTAAAAAAATTTATTTTATTCTTCAATCTCTGTCTCTCTTCTTTATCTACCAAGCTTTAAAAACGGTATTTTACATTCTAATCTGTATCTCTCTCTCTCTCTCTCTCTCTCTCTCTCTCTCTCTCTCTCTCTCTCTCTTCCTTACCTCTATCTCTCCTTTTTATCTACCAAGCTTTTACAAACTATATTTTATCCCTTAATCTCACAATCTAATGCAATTTTACTTGGTTACCTTATTTACCCATTTACTTTATCTCTCACTTCTTTCCTCTATCTAACTTCCTGTTATCTCTTACCTCACTTCATCTTCTTCTCGTCTTATCTAATTTACAAAGTAAAAATAAAATCCTTCACTCTGATACGATGAGGGATCGGAAAGGAAAACAAACAAAGCGGCAAAACTAATCTCTATAATCTCTGACTTATCAAAAATATGATATATATATATATATATATAATATATATATATATATATATATATATATATATAATATAATAATATATATATATATATATATATATATATATATATATATTATATATATATATATATATATATATATAATATATATATATATATATATATATATATATATATATATATATATATATATATATATATATATATATATATATATATATATATATATATATATATATATATATATATATATATATATATATATATATATATATATATATATATATTATTATATGAAAATGTTTACATTAACGTTCCCCCACATAGGTTCATATCAAGTCTAAAAATACATGAAATAAAATCTAATAGAATTAATATTAAATAATAAAATAAATAATTAATGCTATTATAATTTAATTTATTTATATAAATAATTATATTATATATATATATATATATATATAATATATATATAATATATATTATATATATACTGTATTAGATTCTGCTGTCGTTAGGAGTGGTCATACTTAAAAACAGATGGGAAAAGAAAAGAAAGAAACATCAGATGGTACATTAAGAAGAAAAAAAAGAGAGAGAAGAGTTTGGGAGATTGAGGGGGAGTGGAAAACCAAATTCACTAAACTAAACTTCATTTAAAGGTAATAGAAATAGATTTTGAACATCATAAATCTTGTCTTTCGTCTGAAACTTTGACAATATTTTGTAAGCAAATGGGTAGAGGAATATAATCGGAAAATATATCGATACTAATGTAGGTACATTTTCAAGTTGCCAAACGTACTAAAATTAACAAATGCGATATATATATTATATATTATATATATATATATATATATATATATATATATATATTATATATATATATATATATATATATATATATAATTATATATATATAAATATATATATTTATATCGAAGAAATACATTCACCTCAAAACTTTTAT
>SEYY01006877.1:2500-5000 GCA_009176605.1 Armadillidium nasatum | reverse complement strand
TTTACTGATTATTATTATTGCCATTACTATTATTAGTTTTTATTATTATTATTTTTATTGTTATTATAAGTATTCGTATTATTATTACTATTATTATTACTATATTATTATTATTACTATATTATTATTACTACTACTACTAATATTATTATTATTATTATTATTTTTATTATTATTGTTATTATTATTTTATCCCTAAAAATCAATATACTGAAAAATCTTAAGCTTAAAATAATTCGTCTTATTTTGAAACCAAAGCCGTGTTCTATCTCTCTCTCTCTCTCTCTCTCTCTCTCTCTCTCTCTCTCTCTCTCTCTCTCTCTCTCTCTCTCTCTCTCTCTCTCTCCCTTTCTCTCATCCTTTCTTTCTCTTTTACTCTTTCCTTTCCTCTATCTTTTCCTTTCTCTTTTACTTTCTTTATCCTTCTTTTATCTTGAACTCTGTTTCTCTAATTCCTCTCTTTGCTCTCTCTCTCTCTCTCTCTAACTTTTTTTATTTCTATCTTTAATCAATTTGTCTCTTTTCTCTCTTTTCCATTCTTTATAAATTGTATTATTATTATTTCTCTCTCTCTCTCTCTCTCTCTCTCTCTCTCTCTCTCTCTCTCTCTCTCTCTCTCTCTCTCTCTCTCTCTCTCTCTCTCTCTCTCTCTCTAAACTAAATTATTTTTAGGTTTAAAATAAAAATAGGAAAATAAAAATATAAAATATAAATAGGAAAATATAAATAGGAATATATATATATATATATATATATATATATATATATATATATATATATATATATATATATATATATATATATATATATATATATATATATATATATATATATATATATATATATATATATATATATATTATATATATATATATATATATATATATATATATATATATATATATATATATATATATATATATATATATATATATATATATATATATATATATATATATATATATATATATATATATATATATATATATATATATATATATATATATATATATATATATATATATATATATATATATATATATATATATATATATTATATATATATATATATATATATATATATATATATATATATTATATATATATATATATATATATATATATATATATATATATATTTATATATATATATATATATATATATATATATAATATATATATATATATATATATATATATATATATATATATATATATATATATATAATTAAAAACCCGTTCTTTTTCATATGCATACAGCAAATGCCGGGAATATATTTGCGCATACATTAATTTTTATACACTTTAAATTAAACCAAAATTTATTAAAAATTTATTAAAAATAAATTTATAAATTTAAAAAAATAAAAAAATTACATCCCCCCATCTGATTACGGTTCCCCCAATATTTATCGCCCCCCTCCCCCACCCCCCTCCTTAATAGTCTCCAACATTCATTACTTTTGTAATGAGAAAATGAAATGTATTTCTAATCAATGACAGTAATTAGACAATCATTGTAATGAATTTTTTTTTTTTTTTTTTTTTTTTAGTAAGAAATTAATGTTGTATCTAGATTGATAGAATTTATTTTAGGGTTGACTGAAAAAGTCTTTTATACAGTATATAGTAGGTCATATATATATATATATATATATATATATATATATATATATATATATATATATATATATATATATATATATATATATATATATATATATAATGATGTATTATTATTATTATGCATTTAAAAATTTTTAATTATGTAAATTAAAATTTTAATAATTACTTTGTAAATATTTTCTTCTATTTTCTATATTTTTGAATATCCTCACTCTTATTATTATTATTATTATTGTTATTATTATTATTATTATTATTATTATTATTATTATTATTATTATTATTATAGCAATCACGATAACATTTATAGTAGTAGAAGCAGTAGTCGTAGTAGAAGTTGTTTTAATAGCAGTAGTAAATGTATTAGTAGTATTTAATTGTATTTTAATTATAATTGTATTATAAAGTAGTAGTAGTAGTAGTAGTAGTATTTGAAGTATTTAATTGTATTTTAATTATAATTATATTATAAAATAGTTGTAGTAGTAGTAGTATTTAATTGTATTTTAGTTATAATTAAATTATGAAATAGTAGTAGTAGTAGTATTAGTATTTAATTGTTTTTTAATTATAATTCTATTATAAAATAGTAGTAGTAGAAGTAGTATTTAATTGTATTTTAGTTATAATTATATTATAAAATAGTAGTAGTAGTATTTAATTTTATTTTAATAATAATTATTTTATAAAACAGTAATAGTAGTAGTATTAGTATTTAATTGTATTTTAATAATAATTATTTTATAAAATAGTAATAGTAGTAGTATTAGTAGTTTTTAATTGTATTTTAATTATAATCATATTATAAAATTAAAATGTTAATATTAAAAGTTGAAATTACATTTTCATAACATTAATTAATTAACGATTGCAG
>SEYY01006876.1:67500-68788 GCA_009176605.1 Armadillidium nasatum | reverse complement strand
AAATCATTTCCCTCGAGGAAAGAATGAAATGCCTCTTATTTTGCCGTGAGCTCTTTAAAAAAAAAAAAAAATAAAAAAAAAAAAAAAAAAAAAAAAAAAAAAAAAAAAAAAAAGTTTTAAAATATGAAAGATTCTTTGCTTAAATTCTTGTATACATGTGTATCTGAAGATTATTTTAATGCCTGGTTTTTTTTTGGTCTAAAATACACGTGAATTTGAAGTTTATTTCAATTTTTGAGTTATTTGAGTATTTTTAAGTATTTATTTAAGTATCTGAAGATTATTTTAATGCCTAGGTTTTTAGGTTTAAAATAAAAGTGAATTTGAAGTTTATTTTAAAATTTGAATATCTAGGCCTTGATGCATATGGGTCTGAAGATTAATGCTTAGGTGTTTAGGTATAAAATACACGTGAATTTTAAGTTTATTTTTAAATCCGAATGATTTAAGTATTTAAGCTTGATACATGTGTATCTGAATATTACTTTAATGCTTAGGTACTTAGGTTTAAAAAACCTGTGAATTTGAAGTTTATAATTTGGATATTTAGGCCTAAAGAGTATTTAAGTCTAGATACATGTTTCTGAAGAGTATTTTAATGCCTAGGTATTTATTTTAAATTTTGGATATCTAGGCCTAAAAAGAATTTGAATTTTACCTTTAAATTTTATTTTAAAAGCCCAAAGAGTATTTAGACCAAGATACATGTGTATCTTAAGATAACTTTAACCCTTAGATATTTTGACATAATATATATATATATATATATATATATATATATATATATAATATATATATATATATATATATATATATATATATATATATATATATATATATATATATATATAGGCTTAGGTGTAGATTGTTTCTGAGTTTCGATATTTTTTATATCGATATTTTTATATCGATATTTTTTTTAATCGATACTTTCCTACCTAACGAGTTTCAGTTACCTTGACTGTTGAAGATATGTGCAATTTGTTCTTTTCAGTTCAGATACCTTAAATTTTGGTTATGTTATAAACTATAAGTACATTAAAATTATTATTATTTAGGTTAAATTACGGCATCTTCGGTAGTTCAGGTTATGATAAGTCGAATTAGGTTCTGCTAGAAAAGTAAGTAATAATAATTGTGTGTATGTCTAGTGTAATAGTACCTCTGGCAACTTTCTTGTTTACGTTAGGCTTCTCCGATATTTTCGATTTTCGATATTTTTTAACAATCGAAACTCAGAAACATAATATATATATATATATATATATATATATATATATATATATAT
>SEYY01006876.1:55000-62500 GCA_009176605.1 Armadillidium nasatum | reverse complement strand
TTTTCTACAAGAAAAGAAAATCTCTCTGCAATCTGGAGACGCGTGAGAAGTTCCATGGTTGGCAATTCCTGCAGAGGGGGTCAAACACAACATGACTTGCTGCCTTCCGTGTTGTCATATGACTCATGCTATAACCTGAAATGTAAAAAAGAAATATGTAAATCTCAGTCATCTTATTTAGAGAATAAATAAACATTGTTGAATGTTCATTTATTCCCTAAATGAGTTGTTCATTGAACAATTCAGAGCAAATTGCAACAGAACTATAAGAATGGCAATTTTTGACCAATTTATCCAATTTTTGAGGTCAAAAAAGGAGCACTTAGGACTAATGGAAAAAATTTTTAGTTCGATTTTCTGAATACCCTCATAGGCGTGAACAACACCCTAGATGTGCAAGAAAATCGATTTCGAAGACACGCGCTAATATATGCATATACGTATATACACATTCATATATATATTATTATATATATACTATATATATATATATAATATATATAATATATATATATTATTATATATATATATATAATAAATGCTTATAAACAAAGCAGTTTTTACAAAGTAAATAGAGCTAAACATATTGGAGGATAAAGAAATACTTACCTTCTCAGGGGTCGAACCACCGCATGTTGCGACTGAGATCGACAAAAGACTCGGTGCTTTACCGCTGAGCTATCCACGAACCCAAAAAAGTTCGCTTCAAGAAACAGTTTCAAGCAACCGATCTTCCCGTCAAGGTATAATAGGTTTTCACCCTGTTCTCCCCGCTCCTTAGATTTTATTCAATAAATGCTTATAAACCAAGCAGTTTGTAACAAAGTAAATAGAGCTAAACATATTGGAGGATAAAGAAATACTTACCTTCTCAGGGGTCGAACCACCGCATGTTGCGACTGAGATCGACAAAAGACTCGGTGCTTTACCGCTGAGCTATCCACGAACCCAAAAAAGTTCGCTTCAAGAAACAGTTTCAAGCAACCGATCTTCCCGTCAAGGTACAATCACCAGGTTTTATATATACATATATTATATATATATATATATATATATATATATATATATATATATATATACAATTCCTCTCCCAGGAAGGGTTGTTACCCTGTCAGTGGAACCAGCATCTTTCCGAATCTGCTCTTAAAAGTTCTCCCAGAGTCCTCTAAAAAACATGTATTTCTGCGTTGGTCTCAATGCCGTCCATGAGTCTTATAGACTCTCAGGTTGGGTTTTCACCCCAGTAGGACCAGCATCGTTTTCAGCTAACTTCTAAACAATCTCTCCAAGAGCTCTCCAAGAAGATTGTGCTTCTCTGAGCTATGGTTCAATGCTGTTCTAGAGTTATTCAAGCCTTTGCAGAGAATCACAAGGCCGGGTGGCAGTCCTGTCGTCCTCGCTTTTAGTCTCCTCATATGATCCAATCCTGTGTCGATTTTCATACTCATATTTTTAAATTTAATTTCTTAATTTAAGGTTTACTTTCATTGAAAGCCGAAAGTACAGTATATTGAAAGATTTGTTGCTCCTCTAAATTTGATATATAATTTATTTATTTTTTTCTTAAATGTAAAATTATTTTTAAAATTTCTTTTTTTTAAAATAAATTTTAGCTACTACTTTTTAAATTTTGTTCAGTAATCTCTTAACGCATAAACCTTCTCTCTTTTTTCTCTCCTCAATCTTCTTTCTGATTCTTCCCTTTTTTTCCCATCTTTTTTAGGCACATTCCACTCTCGACGCCGTGGATCATATAATATATATATATATATATATATATATATATATATATATATATATATAAATATATATAAATATATATATATATATATATATATACTGGCTTGGTGTAGTGGTAGGGTGTTAGTCTGTTATACCAAATGTTGTTGGTTCAGAACATACGCCAAGGCCTGAATAACTACTAAAAAAAAAAAAAAAAAAAAAAAAAAAAAAAAAAAAAAAATAATATATATATATATATTATATATATATATATATATATATATTATATATATATATATATATATATATATATATATATATATAAGTAGTTTAGGGAGCACTACCTCCGCAAAAATGCAATTGCAGAGGCAGTGCTCCATTGAAAATGTTGAAAAAAATGTTGCCAAAAAAAATATATTATATATAATATATATATATATATATTTATTATATATATATAATATATATATATATATTGTTTCTTTGTTTGTTCTCTTATCTCTAATTAGGAGTCTCAAGAATTTTTAACCTTGTGGTTTGGGCTCTCTTGCTAATATACGAAAATTATTTGTTCTGTTTATTTATCTACCAAATTTACTGACTATCCTAAATTCTTCTACTATCAAAACTAATATGTAGAGCCCATTCTCTATTTTACAGGTGATTTTAACTTTAACGGCACCATTGACTCTCTTCTAGCTCTCAAGAAACGGACAGTGATAATGTCTTTCATTTCTCTGTCAAAAAAAAACTTGAACAGGTGGGGCAGCTCCCTGCCTCGTACACTCAATCGTCTTGGAGATAAACCCAACGTTCTAGACTTTTTTCTAACTTTTAATATTTCACCTTAATTAAACTGTTAAACTATTTTCAATTCTTGGTCGTATTTTGATCTCCCATGTCCAAAACAAAATTCTTTTTGACTTTAAAGTAGTCAATTCTTGTGTGTTTTTAGGTGCTACAAACGAATATGACACTGTAAACTATCATTTCGCTCTTTTCATAAAAAATAGGAATTTTCATTATGAACTAATAAAAGATTTCAGTTTTTGTCAAATTGTCAGTTTTAAAAACTAGATTTGGCACACTGATGAATATTCTTATAAAAAGAATTCTTTTGTTGTGTTTATAATGCAAAATCGTGTAGGTGTTCTCTAAAATTGAAAGTCATCTAAAATCATATAAATCAACATTTCAAATTAAGAATTCGTTTGTGTGAATCCTGTATCATTTCTAATTAATTTTGCTTAGGTGATATCCGTACGATTTTAATTTACTCTCTTCCAGTAATTTAAAAAAAAGAAAATACTCTTTGAATGGTGGACTAGTAGATATGTAGTTAAAATCATTTAAAATACTTATACAATTTTAATCAATTGTCAATAAACTTTTTTCTAAAGTAGAAACTTTTTCTATTATTACGATGGAGCGTTGAAAAATAGCGCCTGCTGATGCGTTGCTAAGCAACGGAAACAGGTATAACATGTTCAGACCTGCGTTCGAAAGATTACAGCTTGTAGAATATATTTGCAAGCCACGGTATAGTTATTTAGTTTCATTGTTGTGCAGTGATAGAAAAATGGAAGCTAATAGTGATACTTTGTTGAAGCAACGTGTAGTGCTCGATTTTTTGCATGCCGAAGGTATTCAGAATTTCTTCAAAACATAACGGTTGACTTCGAGGGGCGTCATCCAAAGAATGCCCCTCAACCTCTACCCCTCACCCCATCATCACTTGGGAGTTGGCGACCTCCGATGATGGGGATGGTGCCGCCATGACCGAGCGTCCGTCTTGCCCAGATGCTCGGTCTTCTTTTTTCATTAATTTCTGTAACATTCGCGGTCTTTTTTCTAATTTCCCCTTTGACGAACAGAATCTCTCTTTTTCTAAACCTCATCTCTTGTTTCTAACCAAAACTCAAAGGTTTGAGTGTGATGACAGCAAACCTTATTGTGTTACCTCCTACTGTCTCTATCCTCAATTTTCAAACAAAGGCGGTTGTTGCGCAAATGTGCGCAAAGATGTTGTTTGCCCTCGTGTATCTAATTTGGAGTTTCCTGAATTCTCTAGTTTATGGCTAAAGCTCTCTTGCAATTCTACTACTAAATTTATTTGTTATGTTTATTTATCTCCTAATTCTACTGACTATCCAAAATTCTTCGACTATTTAAACTCCAAAATAGAACACATTCTGTCTTCTTCTCTTTTCTCCGAAATCATCATTTTAGGTGATTTCAATGTTCACCACCGCCAATGGCTTTCATCTAGTTCTCATGATCCAGCTGGTGAACTCGCCTACAACTTTTCTATCTCAGAACAACCTTGAGCAGTTGGTGCAACTCCCTACCCTTATCCCTGACCGTCTTGATGATGAACCCAACATACTTGATCTTTTCCTTACTTCTTATCCTTCTCCTTATGCTGTTAAACTCTTTCCTTCTCTGAGTTCATCCGATCACCTTCTTATCTCCGTATTTTGTTCTGTCTCTTCAAGTCTTCCGCAAGAACGGCCCCCGCCTTCGGCGACGAGACGTTTGTGGCACTTCGGTGCTGCTAACTGGTCTGACTTGCGGTTGACTTTCTCTGATTTCCCAAGGAAGGATTATTGCTTCGTGGGATTGGTCTATCAGAGTGTGCTGAACGTATAACCGAAGTGATTCTCTCTGGCATGGAGGCGTACATTCCATATTCTTTTCCTTCTACTAAACCTAACAAACCTTGGTTTAACTCTACTTGTTCTCGCGCTATCCGCCGTAGGGATGCTGCCTTCAGAGATTACCGTCGTCTTCAAACTCTTGAAACTCATTCAATTTATATTTCATCCCGGAACCGTGCAAAATCTATTCTTCGAGATACCAAAAACTCTTTTCTCCGCCGCAAATGCAATTAATCTTTCCGGCTCTTCTTCCTCTCGACCTTTCTGGCATTTTCCAAAAAATGTTAGCTCTAACTTTGCTTCTTCCTATTTCCCTCCTCTAGTCTCTTCTGATGGCACAAATGCCATTTTACCTTCTTCTAAAGCTGAACTCTTCGCTCATAATTTTGCCTCTAACTCTACCTTAGACGATTCCGGAGTTATTCCTCCTCCTTCAACCCCCTCCAACTCATTTATACCTACCATTGAAATTTCTTCTAAAGATGTCATTTCGACTCTCTCTGAGCTTAACACTAAGAAGGCGTATGGTCCTGATGGTATTCCTCCTGCGGTTCTCAAAACTTGTGCTTCCGAGCTTGCACCCCTGGTAAACTATTTCGTCTTTGCCTTTGTACTTCGACCTTCCCTTCTAGATGGAAACGTGGGCTTATTCAACCTGTGCCGAAGAAGGGGGACCTCTCTCAGCCCTCTAACTATCGTCCTATTTCTTTAACCTCCGTCCTTTCTAAAGTTTTCGAATCTATCCTTAACAGGAAGATTTGGAAATATCTCAATTTTTCTAATCTTATCTCTGATCGCCAGTATGGCTTTCGTAAAGAACGTTCTACTGGTGATCTTCTTTCCCTACTTTCTGACACTTGGTCCTCCTCTCTTCGGGGTTTCGCTGTGGCGCTAGACATATCCAAAGCTTTCGATAGAGTCTGGCATAAAGCTTTGATTTCCAAACTTCCCTCTTTCGGAATCTATCCTTCTCTCTGTAACCTTCTCTCTAATTTCCTTTCCGGTCGTTCTATAGCAGCTGTTGTAGACGGCCACCGTTCTTCCTATAAATCTATAAATAGTTCTGTTCCTCAAGGATCTGTCCTTTCTCCAACTCATTTTCTAATTTTCATCAATGACCTTCTCTCTATTACTTCGTCACCTGCACACTCCTATGTCGATGACTCCACCCTTCATTACTCTTTCCAATTTGAAAGACGTCCCTCCCAACAGTAGTTGGTAGATTCAAAAGGGATGGCCTTGGAGCAACTGACCTCTGATCCTTCTCGTAATTCAAATTGGGGGAGAGAAAACATGGTCGTTTTCAATGCCTCAAAAACTCAATTACTCCATCTTTCAACTCAACATCCAGAACATGTAAATTCAATCTTCCACACAACTATGATTTCTTCATCGAAAACACTCAACTCAAACCTTCATCTGTCCTCAATATTCTCGGAGTTTCTTTTTCTTGTGATCTTACTTGGAAAGATCACATTATTTCTCTTTATAAACAAGCTTCTAAGAGGCTTGGTGTTCTGAGGCACCTTCATGGTTTTTGTACACCATCTCAGTTGCTTGCTCTGCATAGGAGTGTTTTTTGCCCATTATGGAGTACGCCTCTCACATCTGGGATGGTTCCACACATACAGCTATTCTAGAAAAGGTAGAGTTTATGTCTTTTCGTCTCATTAATTCTCCTGCTCTTACTATCTCTCTCCAGTCTCTTTCTTCCCGTCAAATTATTGCATCACTTTCTCTATACTGTCGTTATTACAACGGACATTGCTCTTCTGAACTATCAAGTCGCATACCTCCTCCATTGAGAAGGGCTCGTGTGACACGACTTTCTACACAGTCTCATCCTTTCTCTGTCCAACTCTCCGAACCCCAGACTTAACCGCCATGCTCACTCTTACATGTACTCTACTGGTAAAGTCTGGAACACACTCCCTTTATCTGTTTTTCCAACTTCCTTTGACTTTCACACTTTTAAGCACCGTGTATCAGGTCACGTTTGCCATTAACGATTAGATCCCAAATGTTCCCCAGCTCTCGTGGAATTTGGTAGGCCTCTGGCCTTTGTCCAGAGGAGACATAATATATATATATATATATTATATAATATAATATATATATATATATATATATATTATATATATATATATATATATATATATATATATATATATATATATATATATATATATATATATATATATATATATATATATATATATATATATATATATATATATATATATATATATATATATATATATATATATATATATATATATAATATATATATATATATATATATATATATATATATATATATATATATATATATATATATATATATATATATATATATATATATATATATATATATTATATATATATATATATGATGCTATGTTACACTTTACATCCTCCAATATCCTCATCTTGACAGGTGGGTACTTCCCCTCATTTAACCTATGTACCACTCCGAGTTTGAAGTGAAGGTGCTGGGTTGTTGCCATAAGCAAATCAAAATCATCAAAGATACTGCTGAACTTCGGTTCAAAACCCTTTTCTTTCCCTTTGTATGGCTTTGGTTGCTTTAGCAAGTAGTTGACTAGGTTTTTGGCATAGTTAAATTTTTACACCTCTCGTTGCATTCCCACGAGATTGTCCTTGATAAGGAAGAGGTTAGGCAATAGAACTCTCACTTACCCATCCTTCTCATCCTGCAACATATCTAGCCTAACAGCAATAGGCGTCATTATTTAGATCTTCGCGTGTGTTATGAATGCTTTTTAAGTGATGGTGTCACCTCCACACGCGACTTGGTTGCTTTGTTCCAACCCAAGTTCAACGGCATTGCCTTTGATGTTACTCCCCAAAACGCCAACGAATCCAATTACCAGACTCTTGAACATTGTAAAAATGGTTATATAATGAGTGGCAAGTATGAAGGAGCTATAGCGTCTTTCGAGTCACTGCCCATAATAGTCTTTACAAATTTCTATCCTGATAAATCAAAATTATCTGAAGATCGTTGGGATATTCATAGTATATTGAGAGAGCTGACAATAATGTATCGACGCAGAAAATACAAGAGACGTTTCCCTTCGCGGCGAGGAAAGTCATATCG
>SEYY01006876.1:40000-47500 GCA_009176605.1 Armadillidium nasatum | reverse complement strand
CCATTTTATAGATTAGAAAAAGTCAGAAAAGCTTTACCTATAAGTTGGCAAGACTTTTTAACGAACTACCAATAGATATAAATAATAAAAAAATCTTTGAAAGTTTTTACGCACAATATAAAAAAGTATTATCTTAACCAGTACTAATTTTCCCTGTTTCACTTTTTATTAATAGTTAGTACTAGTCCTATTATTATTATTATTATTATTATTATTATTATTATTATTATTATTATTATTATTATTATTATTATTTATTATTATTATTATTATTATTATTATATTATTATTATTATTATTATTATTATTATTATTATTATTATTATTATTATTATTATTATTATTATTATTATTATTATTATTATTATTATTATTATTATTATTATTATTATTATTATTATTATTATTATTATTATTATTATTATTATTTATTATTATTATTATTATTATTATTATTATTATTATTATTATTATTATTATTATTATTATTATTATTATTATTATTATTATTATTATTATTATTATTATTATTATTATTATTATTATTATTATTATTATTATTATTATTATTATTATTATTATTATTATTATTATTATTATTATTATTATTATTATTATTATAATCACTAATATTACTACTTCTACCATTTCTTATTCATTTTGTTCTGCTTTTTCTTCTTCGTTAATTTGGCTCCTTAACTCTTTCCACATCTGGATTCAAATCTTAAAATATCTTTTTATTTTTTTATTTTTATATTCTTTTCTTTTCTTTAAGAAAGTTGTAACTGCAAAACACCCACATACTGTGGCTAACCAGAATAATAACCTCTAAAGGAAACAATGTGGTTATTACTTTGGGCATTTTTTCTCCATTTCAATAAATGTTTTTGTAGCTTTCATTATTATTATTATTATTAATATTATTATTATTATTATTATTATTATTATTATTATTATTATTATTATTATTATTATTATTATTATTATTATTATTATTATTATTATTATTATTATTATTATTATTATTATTATTATTATTATTATTATTATTATTATTATTATTGTTATTATTATCATTATTAATGATTTAGTTACTTATATAAATATTATAATTACTGAATATTACTGATATTATTGTATTATTAAAATTGTTATTATTTTTATCACTATTATAATGTTTTGTTTACTTCTGTAATTCACGTGATGTTACACTCTAGCAGAAACATTATCTCGTAATTATTACTAACACTACTGTAAATATTATGCTGCACCTTTTATTGATTTTTTTATTACTATTATTCATCAATTATTAGTTTTTTATTATTATTATCGTTAATATTATTATTATTATTATTATTATTATTATTATTATTATTATTATTATTATTATTATTATTATTATTATTATTATTATTATTAGTATTATTGTTATTTTTATTATTATTATGTTTGGTATTGTCTTTATTATTAATAATTCTATTAATACTTTTCAATTATTGCCGTAATGAAGTTAGCTTTGAAATCAGTACTATAAGCCTTATTATTGTTGCTATTACAATTTGATTATTATTATAGTTGTTAATATTATTAGTACTTCTTTACCATAATTATTATGATTATTATTATATTATTACGATCATTATTATATTTGTGAATATCTTCTTTCTCTCATTATTATTACTATTATTATTATTATTATTATTATTATTATTATTATTATTATTATTATTATTATTATTATTATTATTATTATTATTATTATTATTACTATTTTCACTATTATTAATTTTAAGATATTTGTATTTTAATTAGCTTTATCTTTATCACTCATTTTGTTATATGTACCATTTTAGTATTTACTTTTTAATAATAAAATAAAAAAATTTATTTAACTACTAAATTTGGTGTTTAATGGAAACCAATGTGTATCCCCTTAGAAGTCCCTTTTCAAAGAACTGTACAGTCACTTCAATACTATTATTTTTAGTAGTATAGTTAGTAGTATACGACCTACTAAATATTGAAAATTTAAATGTACGTTCAATGAATAAAGAATTTTGAATTTGAATTTGAATTATGATAATTCGGCTTAATATACCCTAAACTTTCTTTCCGCAATAGTATACCTAATCGCTTTGTAGGTTTACCCTCCATTATTACATCTTTATTGATGTCTTCTACGTGTAAAATACAATCCCATTTATATATTTGCCAAATGAGAATCTTCTTTTAATAAATTCTTGTAATAATAGAACATAATGTTTTTCCATCTTAATTCTTATGGTTTTTCTACTATTTCTAAATGAATTGCAATTAAATGAGCATAATCTTAAAGATTGAATCTTCTTAATTATTTGATCCAAAGTTTTTTTAGAAAAGAATTTTTTTACATATGATTCCTTTCGGATAAATATCTTCTGCTAAAAGTTTCTCTGTTACTGTAACGATTTTGAACATGGATTCCTACACTTCAATTCTTCAATTTTATTTATATCAATAATGCCATATCATCTCCAACAACATTAGTATCACATCTTCCTATATATAAATCTACGTAAGATTTTGAACATTTAAATTTATCTGTCATTTATCTATCATTTAAATTTTCATATATTAAATGTTTTTCTTTCGATTTTTAACTTAAATGAAACCCTCATTATTATTTTCATCATTCACTCCCATGCAGATATGGTTTTCTTATATACATCTCTTTTAACCAATCTATCATAGATAGATAGATTGATAAATAGATGGATAGATAGGTAGATAAATATATAGATATATAAATGAATAGATAAAGACTTTGAAGACGCCAGTTAGAATATACAATTAAAAATAAAAATACATAATTTTAATTGGATATTTAAGATTTAATTATTCAAATAATTCTCAGGAAAAAGCAAAGAACGATTAAATATAATATTCTTAAACGATTTTTTTCTGAAGTCAAAAAAATTCATTAAGTTTGGTGTCGTAAAGGTGCCTATAACTATCATTATATATATATATATATATTATATATTATATATATATATATATATATATATATATATATATATATATATATATATATATATATATATATATATATATATATATATATATATATATCCATTATACGATTGAGCATGAACAACACAACACTCTTCCCTTTCTTGATGTCTTAGTCACCAAAACTCATGGATCATTTACCACCTCTGTCTTTCGGAAGCCTGCCTTCTCCCCTACAATCACCAACTTTTACAGCTCTTCCCCTCTTCGATACAAAATCAACACCATTTTAACCTACTTACACAGGGCTTACAATGTTTCTTCTTCCTATGTCAATTTACATACAGAATTCAATTTTCTTCAAAATCTTTTTCGTACTCATAATTATCCTTTGCACATGATTTCTAAATACATCTCTCTGTTTCTATCTCTTAAATACCATCCTCCATTTCCGGTTTCTTCTGCTCATAGAAAAAAGATGTACTTTAGTTTCCCATTTCTTGATCACTCCACCACTTCTATGACTTATAAATTACGCAAATCACTTTCATACCATTTCCCTCATATAGACTTTCGTTTTACCTATAGCTCATCCTTTAAAATTTCTTCTCTCTTTCCTTACAAATCTTCTCTTCCTTTTCCTTTCAAGGCCTCGGTGGTCTATAAATATACATGTCCCTTGTGCACCAAGGGCTACGTTGGCTCTACCACCAGGCTATTGAGAACGCGCATCTTTGAGCACCGAGGTCTTTCCTTTCGTACCTCTCTTCCACTAACTACTCCCTCTCACTCTAATATACGTCTACATACACAGTCATGTAACACATTTCCTCTTCCTCAACATTTTTCAATCCTTGATTCTAATAAAGACCCTTTTTCACTCCATATCCTTGAATCCATTTATATTTTTAAATATAAGCCTGTTCTTAACAACAACATGCAATCAGTTCCATTACATATACTCCAACCTTAGTTTCACTCATGTTATGGTTATGTACTCTTCACCTTTTCTTTGTTTTTACATTGACTTGGGACGCTATTTTCTGCCCCCTTCCCCCTCCCTCCTTTTGCTAAATTTTGAACTACCTACTGTTCACAATTCCATTGAGGTGCCTTATATTGTATATTATAAATATTTTATATTTTTACTGTTTTTATATTTATATATATTTATAATTCTTTTTGTATTATGTATTATTATATTGCATTTATTGTATCTTTTTAACATATGTGCGTGTTGTGAATTATGTATGTCTCTATTTAATTATTTGTAATTGTGTCTGGTTATGGTTATATTTATTTTATATGTTTATGCTTTAGTTATGTTTTATGTATGTATGTTTGTATATTTTGTATGTATGTATGTTTGTATATATGTATGTGTGTGTGTATGTATATATGTATATATGTATGTGTGTGTATGTATGTATGTGCATGTATGTGTGTATGTATGTTTATGCGTGTGTGTGTATGTATGTATGTATGTAAGTGTGTGTATGTATGTATATGTATGTATATATATATGTATATATGTATATATGTATGTATTGTGTATGTATGTTTAAATGTGTGCTTATATATTTTATATTGTTATACTCTTTCTATTTAACAACCAACTACATTATCAATAAATTTCATCTAGATGTTCACTAATTTCTATTCAGTTCTGCTTATTTACTTGAATTATGTTGTTTAATTTTATTTTTTGTTTATGCTTGTGTTATGTGTTATTATTTTTTGTTTTTATTTTTTATTTCTTATTTTTATTTTTATGAATTTAGTAATTCGAACATTTCCTACTTACTGTGTTTGTTTCTACTTTCAGAGTTCTCTGATGATGGCTAAAGTTCATATAGCCGAAACGTTAGTTATCATGTTAATTGTAGTAATGTCATAATAAGAAATTTGGTTAAATATACTCTCATAATATAAATGCTACGATCATTATTTGTTTTTCTGTTCTTGCTGAAAATTAGGCTCAAGAGAAGCACTTACTATATATATATATATATATATATATATATATATATATATATATATATATATATATATATATATATATATATATATATATATATATATATATATATATATATATATATATATATATATATATATATATATATATATATATATATATATATATATATATATATATATATATATATATATATATATATATATATATATATATATATATATATATATATATATATATATATATATATATATATATATATATATATATATATATATATATATATATATATATATATATATATATATATATATATATATATATATATAAGCGTCTGCTTGAAAGAAGCAAAAATATTATTTTTATAACCTACATTCCTCCATAAAATATATTTATATTCAAAATTGACCTTCATTGCTTTCGCAGATAAAGGAAAAACAAGTTTTCTAATAAAATGACAAAATTCAATTAAATTTGGTCATTGTGTAAATTAATCGGTAAATATAGAAATGATTTTTTAAATCAAATTTTTTTTTTTTTTTTTTTTTTTTTTTTTTTTTTTTTTTTTTTTAATAGAAACTTTTTATAGTTTTTTCAAGGAGAGACTTGGAGAAGAGTGACCTTTCAATCGATTTCGAAGATCGATCTTCTTGGAAACGACTTTAAGAACAAGTAATTAAAATATTATTATCATAGATTATAAAAATTATTATTCTAAAATGAAGCAAAATTTATTCAGTGTACCTATAATATATATATATATATATATATATATATATATATATATATATATATATATATATATATATATATATATATATATATATATATATATATATATATATATATATATATATATATATATATATATATATATATATATATATATATATAGACACACTCCAAAAGCACAGTGTAGAATTATTTTCCATGTCCTTTTATATCCCATATGGCAGAAAAATTAATTACATTTTTGAAACTTAATAAGTATCATTTGATTAAGAAAACTTAACCTACACACACACCATTTATATAAGACTATATTAGTCATCCAGCAATTAATGTTTAGTTTAAAAAAAAAATGTTGTAAACAATAATAATTATAATTTTTTTTTTTTCACCTTACCCCCGGTAGGACTTTCGTCCTGTCGAGAATCTTTCGAGGAAGATCCTTGGGTTTCTAGGGCCCACGGCGGATACCGCTGGCTGGGGCAGGCATATCGCGGATGCCGGAGATTATTCCCATCAGTTATAACAACTGGCTTTCTTTCACCTTACCACTGAACCACTTTTAATATAGGTTACCACCTTACCACTGTACTACTTACTATAATAATAATAATAATAATAATAATAATAATAATAATAATAATAATAATAATAATAATAATAATAAATAATAATAATAATAATAATAAAAATAAATAATAATAATAATAATAATAATAATAATAATAATAATAATAATAATAATAATAATAATAATAATAATAATAATAATAATAATAATAATAATAATAATAATAATAATAATAATAATAATAATAATAATAATAATAATAATAATAATAATAATAATATATAATAATAATAATAATAATAATAATAATAATAATAATAATAATAATAATAATAATAATAATAATAATAATAATAATAATAATAATAATAATAATAATAATAATAATAATAATAATAATAATAATAATAATAATAATAATAATAATAATAATAATAATAATAATAATAATAATAATAATAATAATAATAATAATAATAATAATAATAATAATAATAATAATAATAATAATAATAATAATAATAATAATAATAATAATAATAATAATAATAATAATAATAATAATAATAATAATAATAATAATAATAATAATATAATAATAATAATAATAATAATAATAATAATAATAATAATAATAATAATAATAATAATAATAATAATAATAATAATAATAATAATAATAATAATAATAATAATAATAATAATAATAATAATAATAATAATAATAATAATAATAATAATAATAATAATAATAATAATAATAATACTAATAATAATAATAATAATAATAATAATAATAATAATAATAATAATAATAATAATAATAATAATAATAATAATAATAATAATAATAATAATAATAATAATAATAAATAATAATAATAATAATAATAATAATAATAATAATAATAATAATAATAATAATAATAATAATAATAATAATAATAATAATAATAATAATAATAATAATAATAATAATAATAATAATAATAATAATAATAATAATAATAATAATAATAATAATAATAATAATAATAATAATAATAATAATAATAATAATAATAATAATAATAATAATAATAATAATAATAATAATAATAATAATAATAATAATAATAATAATAATAATAATAATAATAATAATAATAATAATAATGATGATTCGAGGTAACTTTTAAGTGTGTTCAAAGCAATCATTAGTCATATGCATGCACATACACTTCAGAATCAC
>SEYY01006876.1:7500-15000 GCA_009176605.1 Armadillidium nasatum | reverse complement strand
GAATCAGTTCGAATAAAGTATAGAGATGAATTTGTAGTCCCATCCCTCTTCTAATACATCCACCAAATATAAGAAATATTGTTGTTTTATTTTATTTATTTATTTTTAAATATTTTTTTTCCGAAAAGGAGTATTTTTTAAAAAAATTTTTTCGATAGTTTGTCAGTTTTGGGCATATAACATTTTTTCTATAACTCTAGAAACAAATGTCTGTTAGAAGCTTTTGTAGCCCATAGAATTAAATATATACCATCCAATTTTCAAGGTATTTTAAAGAGTGGGTTGGCCCCATTATTGATTTGAAAAATGGTCAAATTTTCCAAAAAAAATTTTTTTTTTTACCTTTTTAGACTCAGAAAAACGCTAGAAATTGACTTTTTTTCACAGGAAAAAAGCTATATACACTGAAAATTTCATCGGATTCGCTCAAAAAAAAAAGTTTTTAAGATCTTCCCTGAGTCTAGCAACTGTTGTTGGGAAAAGCTCCTTTCAAATTGAAAAGAGTAATGAAGGGGGGAGTCATCAGCATAGGAATGGATAGGAGATGAAGTAACAGAGAGAAGGTCATTAAAGAAAAGTAGAAAAAGTGTTGGGGATAGGACAGATCCTTGAAGATAGATTTAAAGGAAGAGTGGTGCCCGTCTACAACTGCTGCTATAGAACGGCCGGAAAGGAAATCAGAGAGAAGGTCACAGAGAGAAGGATAGATTCCGAAAGATGGAAGTTTGCAAATCAAAGCTTTGTGCCAGACTCTATCGAAGGCTTTCGATATGTACAGCGCGACAGCAAAAGATTCACCGCGAAATGCGAAGGAAGAGGATCGAGAGAGAAGGGAAAAGAGATCACCAGTAGAGGGTTTCTTACGAAAGCCATACTGGCGATCAGAGGTAAGATTAGAAAAATTGAGGTGTTTCCAAATCTTCCTGTTAAGGATAGATTCGAAAACTTTAGAAAGAACGGAGTTTAAAGAAATTGGACGATAGTTAGAGGGTTGAGAGGGTCCCCCTTCCATTGGAAGGCACGTTTCCAGAAAGGGACGAAAAAGTTTACCAAGAGAAGGGAAGGTTAGAAAAAAGTTTTAAAGCAGGGTGCAAGCTCGGAAGCACAAGTTTTGAGAACCAGAGGAGGGATACCATCAAGACCGTACGCCTTCTTAGTGTTAATAGCTCAGTTGAGTTAAATTCAAGCAAAAGTTTGAGCGAAGAGTTCACTTTAGAAAAAAAAGTATAAATTAAGTTTAGTTGACATTTTTTTGCAAAATGCCAGAAAGGACGTGAGGAAGTAGAACCAGAAAGATTGTTGCATTTTAAACGGAGAAAAGAGTTTTTAGTGTTACGGAGAATAGATTTTGCACGATTCCTGGATGAAATATAAGTTACATGAGTTACTGAAGTTTGAAGACGACGGTAGTCCATGAAGGCAGCATCCCTGCGATGGATAGCATGAGAACAAGCAGAGTTAAACCAAGGTTTGTTAGGTTTAGTGGAAGGGAAAGAATATGGAATGTACGCCTCCATGCTAGAGAGAATCACCTCCCACGGAAACAAAATCATTCCATGGAAAATCAGAAAAGTACAACCGCAAGTCAGACCAGTTAGTGGCACCGAAATGATAGAAACGTCTCCTCGCCGAAGGCCTGGGCCGTTCTTGCGGAAGACTTGAAGAGACAGGACAATATAGATAGAGATAAGAAGGTGATCGGATGAACCCAGAGGAGGAAAGAGTTTAACAGAATAAGGAGAAGGATAAGAAGTTAGGAAAAGATCAAGTATCTTGGGTTCATCATCAACACGGTCAGAGATAAAGGTAGGGAGATACAGCAACTGCTCAAGGTTATTCTGAGAAGAAAATTGGTAGGGATTGGCATGAGAATCAGATGAAAATTGTGATTTCATTGAAAGAAGAAAAGAAGATATCGAATTTTGGATAGTCTGTAGAGTTAGGAGATAAGTAGACATAAAAGATAAATTTAGTTGTAGAGTTGTAAGAAAGTTTAAGCCATAAAGTAAAGAATTCAGAAGACTCCAAATTTGTTACAGAAAAGTACAATATATATATATATATATATATATATATATATATATATATATATATATATATATATATATATATATATATATATATATATATATATATATATATATATATATTTATATATATTACTCTAAACCTAGAAATATTTTAAATCTAATGTAAACCTTATAAATTAATGTAATTTATGATGTAAAGTAACCATACAAAATTTAAGATATTTGACAACTCAAAGGATGCAGATCCTAGTGGGACAATCATCTTTTATCACTAAGGAAAACAAACTGTCTTTGTTTGAAATTTATAATACCCTTGAATGATTTTCAGCGTTACCCAATAGGGATTAGTTTTACAGTTTTATGATTAATAGAAGAAAAATCATGAAATTATTTCCTTTTAATTAATGAAAAATTTGCAGCTGTAATTATCCTCTTTTTGAAAATTTTCAGTTAAATCTAATTAAGATTTTTGTTACAGAAAAGTAACAAAAACCTTGCATGTAACAGTAGAAGCTTTTACAAAGTAAAAGCGGAAATATTGAAGGGTATCTAATAAAAATAATGATAGTAATAATAATAATAATAATAATAATAATAATAATAATAATAATAATAATAATAATAATAATAAAAATATATATTATATAATATTATTATTATTATTATTATTATTATATATTATTATTATTATTATTATTATTATTATTATATATTATTATTATTATTATTATTATTATTATTATTATTATTATTATTATTATTATTATTATTATTATTATTATTATTATTATTATTATTATTATTATAATTATATTATTATATTATTATTATTATTATTATTATTATTATTATTATTATTATTATTATTATTATTATTATTATTATTATTATTATTATAACACAGTTATCATTCTGGTAACTAAGTTAACTAAGGAGTGAAGTTAAAGACAGATAGATAACCTTGTTTCACTTTGAAATTATTCCTTAGGAAAATTAAACCTTTACAAGGCTTTCCCATCCCTCCATCTTTGATCAGGTTAGGAGTCGCTCTTCTGCTTCAATTAACAATTAGGAAACCTTCATATTACCCTTACAATTATTCAATAACTGTAAAAAATACACTATTATAATTATTATTATCATCATTATTATCACTATTATTTTTATTTTTATTATTTTTTATTATTATTATTAGTAGTAGCAGTAGCAGTAGCAGTATTGATATATTATAATAATATTATTATAATTATTACTATTTTTATAATTGTTTTTATTAATATTTTTATCATAACAATATTATTTTATTATTATTACTGTTATTATTGTTATTATCATTATTATTATTATCATCATAAAATTTTTATTGCTATTAATATTATTATTGTTATTGCTGTATTTATTATTTCTATTATTATTGTTATTATTATTTTATTTTATAACTCTTATGCTTATTATTATATTTGGAGTTATTTCTTATGATATGTATCCATATATAAACTAAATAGATATGAGTTTTGATGAATACATCTTTTTTATGATAAAATACTTATCTTTATATAGAAATATAGATTATATGAAACGAAATTTTGGGCTCATAGAAAGAACTCGTCAATCCAGCAGCCCTTTTCAATTAAAAAGGAAAACATATGTTAATGATAAAGGTCTTTTTGAATTTTTTTTTTGCACATTTTTGTAATTTTCCTTTTTTTAGCTGAATAAAAAAATTTTTTTTTCAGCTGAATTAAGTTTTTTGATTTTTTGGATTCATTGATTAATTACTATTATTATTATTATTATTATTATTATTATTATTATTATTATTATTATTATTATTATTATTATTATTATTATTATTATTATTATCATTATTATTATTATTTTCATTATTATCTGACAAGTGTTACTTAAAAAATTTCATGACCAAGAAGGATAAAATATAGTTAAAGTTATTTTATTGATAAATCCTTTTCAATCTTATCAAAGACACTTCATTAAAAGCTTTTGTTCTTAAAAGCCAAATTTCTTTCTAATATTTTGGGAAGCGTCTTGTGAATTTTTTTTTTTTTTTTTTTTTAATTTTCTCTTTTTTTCCACCTTGACCTTTTCCCTTTTTAATTTCTTCTGGTTTTGATTTAAATTTGATCCTTCCTGAAGATGTCCAAGCTGCATACTATATTCAAGCATATATTTACCTATCTATCTGACTTTATATATATATATATATATATATATATATATATATATATATATATATATATATATATATATATATATATATATATATATATATATATATATATATATATATATATATATATATATATATATATTTATTTATTTTATTTTACCATTCACCTTTCCCACTCTCGTGGGGTGGTGCCCATCACAGTTCGCTCACACATACCCACATCCACACTCTATCTCCCCTCCCCCCTCACAACTGCCCTCCATCTCACTTTGTCCTCCGCGACTCTCCTACCTTCGTCCACATTCAAACCTCTCCCCCCCAGTATCTCCTTGACCCCATCCATCTACCTCCACCTCGACCTTCCCCTCCCCCTTCCTCCCTCTATCTCGGATCTCATAACTCTACCACCACCAATTCTCATTTATTATAATTATTCTTATTATTATTCTTATTCTCATCCATTCTACACATATGCCCAAACCATCTTAACACACCCTCTTCCGCTCTACGCACATTTCCCCTCTTCCATTCACACATCTCTCTTATTCTTTCGTTTCTGATTCTACTACCCTCCTTAACCCACATATAGCCCTCAATCCTTTCATCTCAAAAACTTCTATTCTTATCCTAATCTGAGCATTCATCACCCATGTCCACACCCATACATTGCAGATGGTATACACATACTCTCAAACATTCTTACCTTTATTTCCTTTGATATTCTTCCCTTCTTCCAAACTTCTCTCAGTCCCCCATCACTTTCATTCCCTCCGTCACTCTATTCTTTATTTCCCCATCCCTCCATCCTTTCCCCTTCACTAACATTCCCAGATATTTAAACTCTTCCACCTCCTCAAATTTCTGTCCCCCCCACTTCGACACCCTCCCATTCCTCTCCTCTTGCTGCGTCATCCCTGCCTCCGATCCTCATCACTTTACTCCTTGTCGAATTTACCCTTAATCCCTTCGATGTACACTCCTTAACAAACTCCTTCACCAACATTCTCAGCTTCTCCCCAGATTCAGCAACTAACACCGCATCATCCGCAAACAACAAGACACCTCCCATTCTCCCTCTCCACTTCTCAACCTAATACCCTTCCCTTCCCTTTCCATCCCCCTCACAACACCATCCATTAACACATTAAACAACCACGGAGACATAACACCTACCCTTGCCTCAAGTGTCTCTTCCATCTCTCTCCCACCTCCCTCTCTCCTTGCACCACATCACCATCTTCCTCCTTCAGTCCCTCTCCCTCTCCAGCTCCTCTCCTCCTTCCTCTCTCTCTTCTTTACCTCCTCCTTTCACTTCCCTCTCCACTCCTCTGCTTAAAATCTCTCTCTTTACCTCCAACCACTGTGCTTAAACTAAAATTCTCTGCCAACTTTCTACACCACTCCTCTCCCACTCTCCTTTTCGCTCTCTTCACCTCCACTACACCTCTCCTTATACTCTTCCCAGTCCCTACCCTCTTTCGTACTCAAATACATGCAGAAGGCCTCCTTTTTCCTTTTAACCATATTCCCCAACTCTTCAAAATGTGTATATACATATATATATATATATATATATATATATATATATATATTATATATATATATATATATATATATATATATATATATATATATATATATATATATATATATATATATATATATATATATATATATATGTGTGTGTGTGTGTGTGTGTGTGTATGTTTTATTTTGTAGATGTTTGTTCGTAACTGCATGTCACTTTTGTTTAAAAATTATCAGTTTATTTTGAAACAAACTGTAAGAAGAAAAGCAATTTGAAAGACCTTTTACAACTAAAGAATAATGGATAATCTGTCTTTAATGTATCCTTCAAGGAAGTGAATAGAAAACTGTCGCTCCTCATTGAGACATAAAATATAAAAGCGTCTAAAACCCAAACATATTTATGTGAATTTTTTTTAAAATTATTATTATGTAGAACATGAGGAAATAATTTTATTTAAAGGAAAATGAATGAAGGAACAATAGAAATGCAATAATGATATCGTAGAGTTTATTTTTAGATTTTTAAGAAGTAATACTTGAATTAATTTTGTTTTAGAAAATTTCCCTTTTGTATAACAATAAATCTTTCTTCCTCAAAGGTGGCAGGAATGATCCAATCTTGCAAGTCTTTTAAACGAAATGAAAAAGAGGGAGTGGCGAGATGAAAAGCGAAGCGAGGTCGACAAGTTGTTGCGCCCTCTAATTACCTTCTGTATACAATAATAGTTGCGGTAGTAGTAAAATCAGGAACATCATATATATTTTATTGCACATTTTTATTTATTTTATTTTTATTTTTACTCTTACACAAGACAAAAAATGACATTTTTTTTTCAATTTTGAAATAAAATAAAATAAATAAATAAATAAAAAATAAATAAATAAATAAATAAATAAATAAATAAATAAATAAATAAATTCTCAAGGAAACAAAATGCTGACCCTAGAAATAAGTGAAAGGGTATTACGAAAATTAAATTGAAATTGTTTTAATTTAATTCCAAGTACGATAATTAATTTCTATGTCAGAATTAAAAATGGGAAACTTTGATAATACTTCCTCAATTTTTGCATGGATCAGTGGACGCTATATTCTGCATGACGACTTCACCTTCTTAGCTATTATCACATAATCAGAGGTTATGTTACTGTTGCTGTTGTCCTTGCTGGAAATGTAATGCTGCTGTAATGTCTTTATAAATAACTTAATTAAAAAAACTTATTAATAAAAGATTTTGAAATTTTTTAATAATAATTTGCATATTTTTTTATTTTTTAAAGTCACGAAAAATTTGTTTTATAACTGTAATTATTTAAAATTTTTATTGTTTTTATTACAATTTTTACTATTTTATTATCATTATTATTATTTTAATTAATTTAAATACAATTATTCTTTGACACAGTTATAATTATTTTTTTATTATTACTGTCTTCTTTATTTTCATAATTATTATTATTTTTATCATTATTATTATTATTATTATTATTATTATTATTATTATTATTATTATTATTATTATTATTATTATTATTATTACTGTCATCATTATTTTTATAATTATTATTATTATTATAATTATCATTATTATTATTATTATTATTATTATTATTATTATTATTATTATTATTATTATTACTGTCATCATTATTTTTATAGTATTATTATTATTATTATTATTATTATTATTATTATTATCATTAATATTATTATTATTATTTTTATTTTTATTATTATTATTATTATTATTA
>SEYY01006876.1:0-5000 GCA_009176605.1 Armadillidium nasatum | reverse complement strand
TATATATATATATATATATATATATATATATATATATATATATATATATATATATATATATATATATATATATATATATATATATATATATATATATATATATATATATATATATATATATATATATATATATATATATATATATATATATATATATATATATATATATATATATATATATATATATATATATATATAATCTTCCATTCCTCTTCTGGTTCGTTCTGATGGTTCTATTGCTAACACTTCAACTGAAAAGGCTAATCTCTTTTGCCTCCTGTACTCTTCTAATTCAACCCTGAATGACTCCGGCAATCCTCCTCCTACTTCTTCTCATCTCAGACGTCCCATGTCTTTACCTGTGGATTCATTTGATCAGATGCATGGACTTCTGAAACCTATGAAAGTTAGGAAGGCAAGAGGCTTGGATGGCTTTCCTAGCCGAGATTTAAGGAAGTGTGCTTCTGAACTGACTCTGTCCTTCGTTCAACTTTTGACTCTATGCCTCAGTTCTTTCCCTCAGTGTTGTAAGTGCGCATTAGCCAACATGTTTCGAAGATAGGTAGCCACTCTGATCTTTCTAACTATCGTCCTATAGCTCCCACTTCTATTCTGTCTAAGATCTTTGACGCCCTTCTCAACTCTTATTTCTTAGATCATCCGGAATCCCATTCCCTTCTTTCTTATCATCAGTATAGCTTTCGACGTTCGAGGTCTACTGGTGACATACTTTCCTATCTCACAGATTTATGGTCTTCTGCCCTTAGGGATCATGAGGAGACTTGTGTGGTGACGTTTGACATATCGTGAGTTGCTGATGGAGTGACTTCTTACTTTCCTGTCCATAGTGGTGTTCCTCATGGTTCTGTCTTGTGTTCTACTCTATTCTTACTTTTCATTAATAATCGTCTTAGATGTCATCTAACACTATCCAATAATATGCCGATGACTCGACCTTCCATTTTTCTTCTCATTTCAAGTCTACTCCCTCTTCTGCATCTAGAATTGCCTCTCGTCTTCATCTTTCCGATTCAATTCTTGTTGATCTGAATCGAATTCCCCAGTGGGTTGGTCTCAACCTTGTGAAATTCAACTCTTTAAAAACTCAACTTCTTGAAATCTCCCTCCCAAAGACACCTCCTAACTTTTCTACTTCTTACTATGGCTCTCCCGTCTCTCTTGTTGACAGTACAAACATTCTTGGACTTCACATAAACAAAAAATTTCACATGGTTGCTTCAAAGAAACTGGGAGTTCTGTTTGGGCTGCGATTTAGTTTTGCTTCTTCATAGTTACTACATTTAAACAAGGGCCTCATTAGCCCTTGTATGGAGTACTGCTCTCAAAGAAGGTTGCAATTGTTTTATATAGAGTGATTCTAGAATAAGGATATCCTGTTTGTTAGCCTTTGAAAGTATATGAAAGTTTTTAAAGAGTATAGGGTTAAGGCATTTTTGAGAATGTGAGCGGATGGCAGAGGTAGATTTAAAGGAGAGGGTGGTAAAGGTTCTAGGGCTGACTCCCATATGTTCACACGCACGAGTCCTTAGTCGTCGTATAGTGGAACCTATATAGGAGGTTTCACTCGTCTTTTCGATGGGATTGAGTTATAGGATAAAAGACATAAATTATTCCGCTCTTTCTAATTCACTTGACCCTTTATCTTTGCGAAGTGACATTGGTGCCTTCTCATTTCTAAGGTACTACAGCTACAAATGCTTGAGGGAACTGTCCACTCGTATACCTCCTATACCTCCACTTTTAGGACGGCCTCGTAGCACAAGAGTCCATTGTCTGCATATAAATTTTTAGTGGACATAGGCAACTCCAGGATTGTCAGCTGTGATACATACTTTCTTTCTGTTTTGTAGGATTTTCTCCCAGCTTCTGTGTTTCCTGCCGAATTTAATCTCAATTACTTTAAAGCCCATGTCTGTGCTCATCTACGAAATATGCGTTAAATGAGACTTGTGAGATTTTTCTTATTCTTTTATTGATCTAACACCCCTTCCATAAATATATATATATATATATATATATATATATATATATATATATATATATATATATATATATATATATATATATATATATATATATATATATATATATATATATATATATATATATATATATATATATATATATATATATATATATATATATATATATATATATATATATATATATATATATATATATATATATATATATATACAGGGTGTTATCATTAATATTGCGAAAAAATCCAGTATGATATTCCTTGCAGAAATGTAAGATACTTTTTGTCAATAAACCTTTAACCGAAAACGTCCCGTTTCCAAGAGACAAGGTGAGGAAACGTATGTTGGACATACCCGATATATTCCATTGTCCGTCCCGTGCCACATCACAACCTTCAATAATAAGCAAAAATAGTATACCGTGTGAAGGGTAACCTACCTGTTATTTACTAGTTGCGTATCTCGCTTCATTTATACATAAACTAGTCCTTGTCGCGTCAAGTGCTGTGATCAAGTGGTTCTCATACTTTTAAAATGAATTACACAAATAGTGAAATGTGCGATATGCATTTTGTTTACGGTCGTGCGAACGGTAATTCATTAGCAGCCATGCGTCTCTATGAAGAAATGTACCCTAATCGTGTCATACCGCATCATACTATGTTTGCACGTCTCCATCAACGTCTTGGAGAAAAAGGAAGTTTTAAAAAACTTACCAAAGGAAACGGGCGCAGTCGCACAGTATCATCTCCAGATGTCGAAGAACAGGTTCTCCAAGAACTTGAGGACAGTCAAGAGAACTTGAGGACTACAAAAAGTACCAGAAAGATTGCTGCAACACTGCATGTAAGTCATTCGACAGTTTTCAGGGTACCCTTATCACATCCAACGTGTGCAAGGCACTTTTACCAACTGATTTTCCTGCTAGAGTAGCTTTGTGTCGATGGATGCAACAGAAAATTGCACACAACCCTCACCACTTAGCAGAAGTATTCTTCACCGATGAGGCAAATTTTTCCAGAGACGCCATATCGAACTTCCACAACAATCACATATGGGCGGATGAGAACCCACATGCAATAGTTGAAAGCCGCCATCAACACCAGTTTTCATTGAATGTTTGGGTCGGAATTGTTGGCGACCATTTGATAGGTCCATTCTTTTTACCAGCGAGGCTTACTGGAGATGTGTATCGCCACTTTCTTGAACATGACCTGCCTACACTCCTGGAAGACGTCCCATTGCAATTAAGATCGAAAATGTATTTCATGCACGACGGCGCTCCGGCTCATTTTTGTTCAGTTGCCCGTAACTATTTGAACACTGTATATCCACGCCGTTGGATAGGTAGGGGAGGTACAGAACCTTGGCCTCCACGGTCTCCAGACCTAAATGCATTGGATTTCTTCTTGTGGGGGCACCTGAAACATTTGGTTTATGGAACAACATTTGAAAGTTCCGAAGAATTAAGGGCTCGCATAATCGAATGTTGTGACACAATTCAGCACACACACGGTATATTTGAACGTGTCCGCCAATCAATGCGTCGCAGAATAGAGGCTTGTATTGCCGCTGGGGGTGCTCATTTTCAACATTTGTTATAACCTTCGTGCACCATTGCTTTGTCCTATTTCTGTTGTATATTTTCCTCTGTGTAGTAATGTATGTATTCTTATATTAAATTAATTGAATGAAATTGTTAATTACGTCTGCAAATTTACTTTCCTGTTTATTGTAACTTCATTTCTCAATAGGTTCCATCACCTTGTATCTTGGAAACGAGGTGTTTTCGGTGAAATGTTTATCTTCACATATTATCTTATATTTCTGCAAGGAATATCATACTGGATTTTTTCGCAATATTAATGATACATATATATATATATATATATATATATATATATATATATATATATATATATATATATATATATATATATATATATATATATATATATATATATATATATATATATATATATATATATATATATATATATATATATATATATATATATATATATATATATATATATATATATATATATATATATATATATATATATATATATATATATATATATATATATATATATATATATATATATATATATATATATATATATATATATATATATATATATATATATATATATATATATATATATATATATATATATATATATATATATATATATATATATATATATATATATATATATATATATATATATATATATATATATATATATATATATATATATATATATATATATATATATATATATAATATAATATATATATATATATATATATATATATATATATATATATATATATATATATATATATATATATATATATATATATATATATATATATATATATATATATATATATATATATATATATATATATATATATATATATATATATATATATATATATATATATATATATATATATATATATATATATATATATATATATATATATTATATATATATTATAGCCTTTATATATAGGGAACGTAGACATCCGCATCCGATATTTCGAACATTAAATATCCGCAACCAGATCCGTATCCACTATTAATCTTATATATATATATATATATATATATATATATATATATATATATATATATATATATAATACTTATATATATATATATATTATATATATATATATAGCCTTTATATATAGGAACGTAGACATCCCATCCACATATTTGGAACATTAAAAATCCGCAACCAGATCCATATCCACGGATGTTGAACATTAAAAATACGCATGAAAAAATCGATATCCACATCCGCGGAAATTAAAAATTTGACATCGATACACCACTATATATATATATATATATATATATATATATATATATATATATATATATATATATATATATATATATATATATATATATATATATATATATATATATATATATATATATATATATATATATATATATATATATATATATATATATAT
>SEYY01006875.1:50000-55819 GCA_009176605.1 Armadillidium nasatum | reverse complement strand
TGAATTTAGTAGATAAAATTCATAACTCATACAAAACTAACCAAGAGGCAAGAGCAAACAACCTGTTATAAAAATAAAGTGGAAGGGCTTATTTCTTGGGGAGGGGGATAAGGAGGGTGTGAGTATAGTACGAGAAGGACTGAGGATAGCAGTTGAGTATTGGATTCACGAATTGGTCAGTGAATGTAAGATTATTCCTTTTTTAAGCAACTCTGTCTATATACGTATCTTCTTGGACTTTAATCTTTCTTATGCTGTTTAAATGTCTTTGTGTACCTTCTATGTAGTTGACCTGAATCAGCTGTTTTCTTTGACATTGGGGACACTTTTCTGGTTGCTGAAACGTTGAGGAATCGTAAATTTTCAATTTTTCAATTTTTCCCAATTTTCACAAACTTTATTCAAGAAATGGTACATTTACAGGTTTACAATATAACTAAGTCCTATACTACTAAATTCGATAATAATCATAATAATAATATTGTTATTGTTCAATTCAATGAAAAGGGTATACTAGGGGAAAACAATGTAGTTTCCTTTGAGCCCCAATTTTTAATACATATAAAATATTTTTAATTTATTTAAATGATGATGAGATGAGCAGGTTCAATTTTTTATAGACTAAATCTCTCTTCTTTCAAACCCCATAGTTCTAAGGCACTTCTAATGACCTTTTAATTATATAAATAAATAAATGCTTCTTTGAAAAAAAAATTTTTTCATATATATATATATATATATATATATATATATATATATATATATATTATATATATATATATATATATATATATATATATATATATATATATATATATATATATATATATATATATATATATATATATATATATATATATATATATATATATATATATATATATATATATATATATATATATATATATATATATATATATATATATAATATATATATATATATAGTTTTTTAATTTCATTCAGTTCGAAATCGCCGTAGGAATTATTCTGAACTGTTGAGAGTTCTCTTAGTTAACTAAATTATACTAATATCATTTTTTTAATATTGACAATAATTGTCTGACTTGTTAAAAGAAGCTGGAAATTTGCATTTTCTTCTCTTCTTTTCTATTTTCTCAGATTTGTCCATATGGATGACACTACCCATAAAAATACTATTTTTATTCTGCCTTTTTCCAATCTAATTGAATTCTGTATTCTCTGGGAATCGTTATTTTATTCTTCCTCTCCTTGAATATTCTGTATCTTTATCTTAGACTACATGTGATCATGGTAATGCGTGGTACACTAACACATACGAAGGTAAGATCTTCATTACTTTGAATAACTGGAACCTCTTTCTTTTTTCTCCCAATCTTCGGCGTGACTTCCTCTCTCAACATCAAATGATGACATCTTTTCTTATCCTTCTGATTAATAGCCTTTTGTTTGTAGAAACTTTTAGAGATTTTGAGGGGTGGCGCTTGACATAATTTTGATAGAAGGTAAAATTCATGGCTTTTCTCTAAACTTCCCCCACTCCCTCTCTCACTTTTTTTACGTTCCAGTCTTCGTTTTGCCCGGTCACATCCAGCTTTTTCTCAGATCGTACCAAATCGAGTTATTGTTAGTGAAAAATTTTCCAACCTTGTCAATAAGAGTCCTCTGGGGTCTACTTTATTTCTTTCTCTAATTTTCCTTTCCATTAGCATCCTTCCGGATTACTCTCCTAACTCTTTTTATTCCTATGTCGATGACTCGACTCTTCATTTTTTCTCATTTATATATGTACAACTTCGATTTTTCTGTCTAAAATATCCTCAACCAAATTAAATTCAACTTTTTAAAATTAATTTTTTTTTCCTTCTCTCTTTCCCTGACTCTATCGTCCCCTCTATGAGTAAAATATAAAACAAAGATGTTGGAATAGAAAACAAAGTTCTCAAGAAATTATTTATAACAGTTGTTATACTGCTTTAAAGAAAGTGAAAATTTCGCTTAAGCTGAGAGTCGTGTCCTCATCAAAAGTGCAAATTTTCTTTAAGCTGAGATACGTTTTCTCCTCAAACGGGCAAATTTTCTTAAAGCTGAGAGACATTTCCTCCTCGATTACTCCAGTTGTATAAGGTTCTTACAAGTATTAGGTGCTGTTCTCACATCCGGTGTTTTTGCTGTTGTTGATGGTGGTGGTGGTGGTTGTGTGGGACCTCCAGTACAATTCTTTTTTTTTCTGACGAGATTGAATCAAAATTTAACAGACATTCTTTTCCTTTAATCTACCTTATCATTTAATCTTTACTGTGAAACTTTATCTTTTCCACTATGTCTGTAATGTCAAAAACACGAAACAACTGTATGGTGCAAGCACAAAGGAAGTAATGACTACATGCAAGTTTTGTGGAAATTGGAGACTCCGAAATTGCTCGATATGATTACCCCTCTTTACAGATACCTCTGCAAACTTGTTTTTTTCACTGAATTTAATCTTCTTCACTTAATCGTTTTAAACCTTTTTTACTATATTCACCAGAAGAATTTACTTTAGGTTTTAGTTGTTGAGTGTTTTTCATTTTATATCTATATATATATATATATATATATATATATATATATATATATATATATATTATATATATATATATATATATATATAATATATATATATATATATATATATATATATATATATATAATATATATATATATATATATATATATATATATATATATATATATATATATATATATATATATATATATATTATATATATATATATATATATATATATATATATATATATATATATATATATATATATATATATATATATATATATATATATATAATATATATATATATATTATATATATATATATATATATATATATATATATATATATATATATATATATATATATTTATATATATATATATATATATATATATATATATATATATATATATATATATATATATATATATATATATTATATATATTATATATATATATATATATATATATATATATATATATATATATATATATATATATATATATATATATATATATATATATATATATATATATATATATATATATATATATATATATATATATATATATATATATATATATATATATATATATATATATATATATATATATATATATATATATATATATATATATATATATATATATATATATATATATATATATATATATATATATATATATATATATATATATATATATATATATATATATATATATATATATATATATATATATATATATAATATATATATATATATATATATATATAATATATATATATATATGCGTAAATCATAGATTGGAAATACATTTTAATAATTAGATACAAAAAAATTTAAATTTGACTGATTGAATAAAATTCAAATATTTAAAAAGAAATTAAATATAAAAAATAAAAAAGACATTAATTAGTGCATAAATTAAAATTAAATTAATAAAAGTCCCTAAATGTAAATGAAAATGACATTTAATAATAATAGCGATTTAATTAAATTATAAAAATAAAAAAAAATATTTGCACTTCAAAATTTAAAAAATTTTTTCCTATAAAAATTATTTAAATTATATAACTGGTTTGAATGAAAAAATGATATAATATTAATTATATATATTAAAAATTTTAAATGAATTATTACTGTAAAAAAATTTACTCTAAATTTCAATTAAAAATATATATATTATTCATTGAATATTAAATTTTCATTTAAAACCTGAATTTTAATTGCAAATTAAAAAATTTATTTTAATTTTTCTTTAAGTGGTACCAAATAATTAAAATGTAGTAAATTAATAAAATCTATTTCATTACAATTAGTTATAACAATAATTATAATAATAATAATAATAATAGCAATGATAATAATAATAACAATGATAAAAATAATAATAAATAATAATAATAATAATAATAATAATAATAATAATAATAATAATAATAATAATAATAATTCATAATAATAATTATAATAATTTAGGCTGCATTTCATATTATTTAAAACCAAAAATAAATGTGAAAATAGCTCTCTACTTTCTTTAAAAAATGTTGAATTTAATAAAAAATAATTTTTTTAACTTAAAAATTAACTTTTTGCTAATAAAAATTAAAAATTAATTAATATTACAACTTCATTTCTTTTTTTTATAATTTAATTACTTGAAAAATAAAAAAAAAATTTGTAATAGAAATTAAAAAAAACATTATTATTGCAATTTCAAAACAAATTTAATTATTTAAAAAGATATTTTTTTTCGTAATGAAATTAAAAAAAAATTATTTTTTATTTATAAATTTATAATATAAAAATAATAATAATAATAATAATAATAATAATAATAATAATAATAATAATAATAATAATAATTTTTAAAATGTTTTTCTTTCAAATGAAAATCCAAATCCAAATATTATCATGACTGTATTACTTTATTATACTTTTAATAACTTTTAAAAATATTTTCTTTTTTAAATAAAAATTTTAAAAAAATAGGATTATAACTCCATAACTTTATAATAATATTTATGATAACTTTAAAATAATATTATAATAACTTTAAAAAATTAACTTTTTTCAATTGAAATTTAAAAACCAAAAATTATAACTTTTTATAATTTTTCAAAACGTTTTTTTTTTCTAATGAAAATCAAAACCAAAAATATTATTATAACTTCAAAAATTTATTATAAATTTTTAAAAAAACTTAATTTTTATTTATTATTATTATTATTTATTATTATTATTATTATTATTATTATTATTATTATTATTATTATTATTATTATTTATATTTTATAACTTTATTATAACTTTTAATAACTTTAAAAAGTACTTTATTCTAATGCAGCATTTCTCAACCTCTTAAGCCAAGCTACCCTCTCCCCCCCCCACGAAAAAACAACAAAAACAAACAAACTTAGCAACCTCACTACCATCCAAATTAACTCTATCCCTATCAGTTATCAAATTGGGATATTTATCGCAAGGGTGAATATATATATATATATATATATATATATATATATATATTATATATATATATATATATATATATATATATATATATATATATATATATATATATATATATATATATATATAGTGTAGTGTAAATTTCAAATTTACACTACATTAAGAAATATTCACCACAATTGAACTAAAACGAAATAGTTAATTTAAAATTTTTAATATTCATTTGGAAAAAAATAATTTAATTGAACGAATTTCATGCTTATCAATAAATTATTTACATATAAAAAGTATTCAAAAATTATAAAAACATATGAACTCTTTTTTTCGTGTTTTGAGTGTTTAATTTTTAGGGACATTGCGACCGCCCCATTTATATGATAACGACTCCCCTGGAGAGGGGGAGTTAACGACCCCCAGGTTGATAAACGCTGCTATAATGAAAATAAAAAAAATTAAATATTAAATATAAATTTATTATAACATTTAATTAACTTAAAAAAAAAATATTTTATTCTAATGAAAAATAAAATCTAAATATTATTATGAGAACTTTTGTCTATTTCTCAACAGATTTTCATTGCCCAGATTTAATTTTCTATTAAGAACACTAATTTAACAAATAATAATAATAATAATAATAATAATAATAATAATAATAATAATAATAATAATAATAATAATAATAATAATAATAATAATAATAATAATAATAATAATAATAATAATAATAATAATAATAATAATAAATAATAATAGTAATAATAATAATAATAATAATAATAATAATAATAATAATAATAATCATGCAAGAAGT
>SEYY01006875.1:35000-37500 GCA_009176605.1 Armadillidium nasatum | reverse complement strand
TATGGCTTAATACTAATAATTTTTCTCAATGCTGGAAGAGAGCATTTGTTCAGCCAATTTCAAAAAAAATTAGCTGATCTGACCATTTAACTTTCGACCTATAGCTCTCACCTGTGTTCTGTATAAAATTTTTGAAACTCTCCTCAGCTCTCATTTCCTAGATCATTTGGAGTCTGATTCTCTTCTCTCAGATCACCAGTTTGGCTTTCGACTTTCGAGGTCAACTGGTGACATACTCCTATCTTACGGATCAATGGTCTTAGGGATTTCCGCGAGTCTTGTATGGTGGCGCTAAATATATCCAAGTCTTTTGATAGGGTATGGCATGCGTCGCTGCTCTCCAAGCTCCCTTCCTTTGGGTTTCCTCCTTCTCATTGCTTACTCTTGTTTAGTTTTCTCTCAGATCGATCCATTGTAGATGGAGCGACCTCTTATTCCTTTCCTCAGAGTTCTGTTCTCTCTCCAACAATATTCTTACTTTTCAATAACGATCTTCTCAACTGCACTTCTAACTCAGTTCGCTCTTATGCTGATGATTCAACTCTACATTTTTCTACTTATTTAAAATCTGCTCCCACTTTTGCTTCTAGAGTTGCTGCTCGTTTTCAACATTACGATTCAGTTCTTGTAGATCTGGATGGGATTTCATGGTGGAGTCATATCAACCTTGTGAAATTCAACTCTCTAAAAACTTAACCTCTTCACATCTCCCCCTCAAAAACATCTCCCAACTTTCCTATCTTCTTCGATGGCTCTCCCGTCTCACCTGCAGATAACATTAACATTTCAAATTGTCTTGGAAACCACATATCACAATGGTTGCTAATGCGGCCTCTAAGAACCTGAGAATACGTGGTTAAAGACATTCCTATTGACGTGGTAGTAGCACTCTGGCTTACCATCCAAGAGGTCGGAGGTTCTATTCCTCATACATCAGACTTTAAAAATCTATATATATATATATATATATATATATATATATATATATATATATATATATATATATATATTATATATATATATATATATATATATATATATATATATATATATATATATATATATATATATAATATATATATATATATATATATATATATATATATATATATATATATATATATATATATATATATATATATATATATATATATATATATATATATATATATATATATATATATATATATATATATATATATATATATATATATATATATATATATATATATATATATATATATATATATATATTATATATATATATATATATATATATATATATATATATATATATATATATATATATATATATATATATATATATATATATATATATAATATATATATATATATATATATATATATATATATATATATATATATATATATATATATATATATATATATATATATATATATATATATATATATATATATATATATATATATATATATATATATATATATATATATATATATATTATATATATATATATATATATAGTATATATATATATATATATATATATATATATATATATATATATATATATATATATATATATTAGTGATGGATCGTATGTCATTTTTCTCATTTGCAGATGCGGATGTTGAATTTTCGAAAATGCGGATGCGGATGTGAACGTTGAAATTTCGAAGGTCGGATGCGGATGCGGATGTTGAATTTTCGAAAGTGCGGATTCAGATGCGGATGCGGATGTCAATTTTCATGAGGACGCAAATGAAAAAATGCACACCATATATATATATATATATATATATATATATATATATATATATATATATATATATATATATATATATATATATATATATATATATATATATATATATATATATATATATATATATATATATATATATATATATATATATATATATATATTAACTCTCCTAACTACAATCTTGCACATTTTTCAGTTCCTATCTTAGATTCTCTAACTAAAAACGAATATGCTTTATCAAATACTTTCGACATTATCAATTGCCTAAATTCTTCTTCTTTTGCACTTGCTTCATGACAAGCTTTGATTTTTAAATCTTTGTATACAAATCTTCCAATTTCCTGAAACCATTAACATAATAGCTAATGAATTATTTTACAACAATCAAAACATTATGTTAATGTATCATCTCTCATTCATCAAACTTTTAAAATTATCTGTTGAAGATTTTATATTCCTTTTCGACGGAGAACTATATTCAAATTAATGGTATGACTATGAGCTCTCCTTTAGGTCCTGATTTTGCAAATAGCTTTCTATGTTATTATGAAAAACAATGGATCAGGCAATGCCCCCTCTATTCAAATCCCTTCTCTATCGCCGCTACATGGATGACTGTTTCGTAGTGTTCAAGGAGAAAGCTCATGCAATATTGTAGGGGAATTGACCCCTACTGAGTGTTAGTTGTATTTAGTTTTTTTATTTAAAATCTAATGCTCCCTTTTATTGCCCACGATTTCAGGGGTCTATTT
>SEYY01006874.1:30000-33712 GCA_009176605.1 Armadillidium nasatum | reverse complement strand
AAAATGTAATCCTTTTTACGTACGTTCTGTAGTTTTTTAAATATTAACGTATGTTAATCCAAGTCTGACATATATATTATATATATATATAATATATTATATATATTATATAATATATATATATATAATATATATATATATAATAATTATATATATATATATTGTTTTTTTTTAGACTCTTGCTTTTGCTGTATGAATGAAGGAACTAAATATTCGTATCAACCGATCTGGATTTTAAAAAGGTACATTCATATTCATGTTCAATTGTATATACAAATATCTATGGTAAATATAGTTTTGAAAATTCATATTCACGATGAAAATGCTAATCGTAAATGTCGTGTTTTCATTTTTTTTTTCTTATTTTTTTTTCCTTTTTGTGGTTGAATCCAGATGCATTATCAATAACGCATCTCAAAATTGCTTATATTTATATATATATATATATACTATATATATTATATATATATATATATATTATTTATATATATATAATATATATTATAATAATATATATTTATAATATTTATAAATTTAATTAAAATAAATTTTTTTTTTTTTTTTTTTTTTTTTTTTTTTTTTTTTTTTTTTTTTTTTTTTTTTTTTTTTTTTTTTTTTTTTTTTTTTCATAATCTACTTCAATATAAAAAAAAATATTAAAAAAAAAAAAAATTTTACATTTTAAAGGAAAATTTTTTTTTTTTAATTTCTTTATAAAAGTTTTTAAGATCTGTAGTAATGTATCCGTCTTACGTAGACAGGCCATGGTTATTATCAGGAAATATATATTTCTTTTTTCCACATTTTTATGCTTAGTTCAGATTTTAATTTTTTTCGCTAAAATATGACCCAGTTTTATCTACTGTTATACAATAAAAGTATGGCATGTAGGGTATGGAGGCCCCCCACCTGGAGGGGTGCAACCCCTCATAGCAAATTTCCCTTATATCCTAGGTATATTAATGTAAATTATTCTTGATACAGGTAGGTAACTGAATGACCCGCTTGATGGAATTTTAAGTCCCTCTCCTACCACTATGAGGCAGGATACCATTCGCTGCCTGTCATGCGTTAATAACATTACTGTTGATAACAGGTGGAAGTTGCACAAACGTTGATAAACAATTTTAAAATCAAGTAGAGTCGTCTAAATCATTGACATTATCTCTTGTTCAAAACATCAATATTTTCTTTTCTTTAAAACTCGTTCAAATCGTCGACAAAGTAAATCTTGGTGACTATATGATTGTCACACATCTTTTCACCAAACTTTAATTTCTATATTATTTTAGTACATGCTCTCACGCACGCACACATACACAAACACAGAGAGAGAGAGAGAGAGAGAGAGAGAGAGAGAGAGAGAGAGAGAGAGAGAGAGAGAGAGAGAGAGAGAGACCTATATTAGAAAAAAATTAATTTGCTATTTCTGAAACTAAAAAAAGAGGTTCATGGTCAAGCTAACGTAGCGTAACTGTAATAATAATAGAAATAACAATAATAATAATAATAACTAATAATAATAATAATAATAATAATAATAATAATAATAATAATAATAATATATAATAATAATAATAATAATAATAACAATGAAAACTAAACTTTTAGGTAAGTTTTCAAAATGTCAGTAATAAATTTCGTATTAAGTTACAGGCAAGAAATTAAAAAACTATACCAAATTTCGCGACAGGAAAGATTGTCGACACTTTTTGTTGATCATTTGACTATACGTTAAAATAATTGTTGAATGTTTGACAAACGTCGTATTTTTTTCACTGGATACAGTATCGTATTTTAGTTTTTATCGATATGATTTTCTATTCTTATTTTTAATACTAATATGATTAGTTAATTAGCAAATGCATGAAACACGAATATTTGTCTACGGGGGACCCCGCCCCTTACCCCCCGACCCATGAGTGATGATGATGAATACTTTTTATATGAAGATAATCCGTACTTGCAGAAACAGCCAACATACTATACTGACCTCTCTCTCTCTCTCTCTCTCTCTCTCTTAATCTATATATATATAATATATATATATATATATATATATATTATATATATATTATATATATATATATTATATATTTATATATATTATATATATATAATAATATATATAAATTATATATATTATATTTAATAATATTATTAATATAATTAAGCTGCAAGTGGAGGGTCTATGGTTTTAAACCAGAAAAAACTTTTTTTTTACCACATCGGTCTTTTCTTTTTTTTTCTTTTTTTTTTTTTTTTTTTTTTGCGGTTTTGGTTCTCACTCTTTTTCCTAGCCCTTTTTGAGGAAAATTTGAAAGGAATTCACCTCAAGTTCTTTCCTGAACACTTTTTGACTGTTTTTTGAACAGAATTCTACGGAAACGATTTACCTGGAATTCAAATCAGAGCCACTGCAACATCCAGAGGGTTATCTGTAGGCCATACAGAACATCACACTCTTTCTTGTGACCTTTCAGGGTGACATCGGTAATCTTACCGATGTATCAGTATATATGCCGAATAATCGGTATATTCCAATGATTTAAATTGATTACTTCCAGTTTCACGTGGTCTTTCATGAGCATTTTCTAACCGGAGCCGGAATTCGGTGAGCCGGAGTCGGAGTCTTTGTCCCAAGCTCTTTTCTAATCTCTTTAAATGGTTATTCGTATATTGGGAAACCAAACCACACCTATCCATCCCTAGTCACAACACCATTTCTATTCTTTCTTGGGGACGTGAGGCATAGCCTCATCGTCCACTTTTTCTCCTCACATTCTCGGAAGGCGGGTAGAAGTGAGAAGGTGCGGAGAGTGCGATACCATTGTCTGGTCTTACGGGATGGATTCTTGAAAAGTTTTTAGTTTTTTATATAATTTTCTAAGATTTTTTTCCTCGAGTATTTTTGTTAAATAGTCTTTTCCAAGTAATTTTCTAAGTAATCTAACTAATTTTCCTAAGTAAATTTCCTAAGTAATTTTTTCTAAGTAATTTTTCTACGTAATGTTTTCTAAGTAAATTTTTCTAAGTAGGTTTTCCCTAAGTTGATTTTCCTAAGTAATTTCCTCTAAATAATTTTCCTAAATAAATTTTCTTAAGTTAACTATTCCAAGTAAGTTTTCCTTAGTTGATTTTTTGAAAGCAATTTTTCTAAATAAGTTTCGTAAGTATCTTTCCTAAGTAAATTTTCTAAGTTGAATTTCCTAAGTAAAGTTTTCTAAGTAAGTTTTTCTAAGTAGCTTTCCCAAGTAAATTTTCCAAAGTAAGTTTTTCTTAAGTTGATTTTCGTAAGTAATTTTTCTAAGCAATTTTTCCTAAGTTGATTTTAATAAGCAAATTTTCTAAGTTTCTTATGTAGCTTTCGTAAGTAAATTTTCCAAAGTAAATTTTCAAAGTTGAATTTCGTAAGTACATTTTTCTACGTATGTTTATCCTAAGTAGCTTTCTTAAGTAAGTTTTTCCTAAGTTGATTTTAATAAGTAATTTTTTCTCAGTAATTTTTCCAAAGTAAATTTTCTAAGTAAATTTTCCTAAGAAAATTATGCTAAGTAAGTTTTTCCCTAAGTTTACTGAGTTATTTTTTTCTAAGTAACTTTTTCCTAAGTTGATTTTCCTAAGTAATTTTACAAGTAAGTTTTTCCTAAGCAATTTTTCTATGTAAGTTTTTCTAAGTTATTTTCCCAAGTACCTTTCCTAAGTAAATTTT
>SEYY01006874.1:0-20000 GCA_009176605.1 Armadillidium nasatum | reverse complement strand
ACGTCATGAATGTTTGCGCATGCGTTTGCTCGTTGTGTATTTCGCGTCCACCGGATACAGCACGTTATTTCTGCGCCGCTCCGTCCGCGACCGGAGGGGGCATTCCCCGCGGTTATGGACTAGAGGATTAGTTGGATTCTGAATTTTTAACTCCAACTTTACCAAATTCAAATTCACGTGATGATGACGTCATGAGGAAAATGTGTATGTGTGCAAGTGCACACGCACGTAACGTTATCACCGAATGCTATGCACGTGTGACCTACTCTCCGTTTTAGCTGCTGATACTCCTCTCGCACCAAGGATGCTGTCGGAAACCTAAATGGTCAAGAGAAAATCTACAGAGATGAAACCGCTTGAACAGAAATCCAAAATGGCGGATGAATGACGTCATAGTCGTATGATTACCTGCACCATGAAGTAATAGAGTCAGGTATGTACGAGTGTACATGTGCGCATGCGCATATGATGGTGATATCATCACTGATGGCCCTCACAAAGGTAGCTTTACCTTCAGTGCCAGCTGACGCTGACACTAACACTCCCATCAACCCTCAGTGCCAGCTGACTTAGACTCTGGCACTTCCCTCAACAATCATGTTGGCATAGTCTGGCAAGGGTACTCCGTGCTAGAAGTTGCCATAAACTGTTATTAAAAGCTCTCTGGAAAGAGCATGAGTTAGACCCTGGCTCTACAACTTGAGGATCATGAGATTCAAAAAGAGGGGTAGCACGTTCCTGTCGGCATGTACAAAGAGAAAAGTGGCTGGCTTAAAAAGTTAAGGATCTCATAATTAATTTCGTGTCAAAATTAGCTCATGAAGGTCATTAACATAATTAATTAATTAAGGGTTAACAGGATTAAACGGATTAAAATACCTCACGAAAGAGCATAAGAAGAGGGTTCTCCGCCCCCTTTTTCCCCAAATATCCCCTAACTCAAAATATTCTCAGGAAAGAGCTTGCCAATTTCCCCTCAGATGACACTGGCACTCTTCCTTCCTCTCTCTCTCTCTCTCTCTCTCTATATATAATATATATATATATATATATATATATATATATATATATATATATATATATATATATATATATATATATATATATATATATATATATATATATATATATATATATATATATATATATATATATATTTCGAATGCAGAGAACCTAAAAAGTTCTTTCCTTTCTGCTTTTCAAATTCATGTTAAAGACTTATTCGAAAGGAGAAGAAAAATATTTATTTTTATTTTTTCAAAGTTCGCTTATATTTAGATATATAAAAAAAAATTACGGAAGCCAATCAGTCTCGTGTGTGTTTCCTTCTTTTTAAATAAAAGAGTTTTATTTTCGTTTTTGCTTCTTTTATTTTTACTTCTTTTATTTTTTTGGTTATTTTCATTTTTACATTTTGTTAATTTCTTAATTCGTGGAGCTCTTCTTTCAGAAAAATGTTACTTATTTTTCATTCTTTATCATCATTTTCAGAATGGGCGTTTGTAATATAAATGTTTACACTATATATATATATATATATATATATATATATATATATATATATATATATATATATATATATATATATATATATATATATATATATATATATATATATATATATATATATATATATATATATATATATATATATATATATATATAATATATATATATATATATATATATATATATATATATATATATATATATATATATATATATATATATATATATATGATCTTCTCACTAATTTCCTTTCCGGTCGATCTATAGCAGCTGTTGTAGACGGCCACCGTTCTTCCTTTAAATCTATTAACAGTGGTGTTCCTAAGGGTTCTGTCCTATCCCCAACACTTTTTCTACTTTTCATTAATTACCTCTCTATTACCTCATCTCTTATCCACTCCTATGATGATGACTCCACCCTTCATTATTTCTTCCAGTTTGAAAAACGTCCCACCCAACAGTAGTTGATTGACTCGAGAAGGGTAGCCTTGGAGCAACTAACCTCTGATCTTTCTCGTATTTCAAATTGGGGCAGAGAAAACAAGGTTGTTTTCAATGCCTCAAAAACTCAATTCCTCCATCTTTCCACTCGACACAATCTTCCACACAACTATGATTTCTTCTTCGAAAACACACAACTCAAGCCTTCATCTGTTCTTAATATTCTTGGTGTTTCCTTTTCTCCTACTCTTTCTTGGAAAGATCACATTACTTCTCTTTCTAAACAAGCTTCTAAGAGGCTGGGTGTTCTGAGGCGCCTTCCGAATTACTTCACACCACCCCAGTTGCTTGCTCTGTATAGGGATGTTGTTCGCCCCTGTATGGAGTATGCTTTGCACATCTGGGGTGGTTCCACACACACAGCTCTCCTTGAGAAGGTGGAGTCTAGGGCATTTCGTCTCATCAACTCACCTGCTCTTACTAACTCTCTTCAGTCTCTTTCTGACCGTCGAATTGTTGCGTTACTCTCTCTTTACAATCGCTATTACAACAGACACTGCTCTTCTGAACTCTCTCGTAGCATGCCTCCTCCATTGAGAAGAGTTCGTGCGACAAGCCTTTCTACACAGTCTCATCCTTTCTCTGTCCAACTCTCCGACCCTAGACTTAACCGCTATGCTCAATCTTACATGTACTCAACTGGTAAAGTCTGGAACACGCTCCCTTTATCTGTTTTCCCAACTTCCTTTGACTTGCATACCTTCAAACGCCGCGTATCTGGACACGTCGGCCACCATCGACCTGGATAGTTCTTTCCCAACTCCGGTGGAATTTGGTAGGCCTCTAGCCTTTGCCCACCGGAGGATATATATATATATATATATATATATATATATATATATATATATATATATATATATATATATATATATATATATATATATATATATATATATATACATATATATATATATATGGAATAACAGGTCTAGGCTATGTCTGGCTATATAAATAAATTCATCTCTTACCTTTAGAATATTCTAATTTTTAAATTCTTCTTTCGTTTTGAGTTACTTTTTTTTTTTAAATACGTATTTTAATTCACATTTTTTTATTTTGAAAAATATAATAGTTATTTTTTCACTATTTTAAGGTACAATTTTAAAGAAGATTTTTAAAGAAGATATATTTTTCGTTCAGTTATCTCAGCAGTGACTGGGGACAACCTCATGGTCACGTCTGATACCGTAAAAAAATATATATCGATCTAAATATCGGAGATAGATATTAAAACATCAAATCACAAAAATAAATATATAGTTAGATCGACATATATGAATACGTTACTAAATACTTTCTAATATGTTGATACTTTGAGAGTGAATTTCTAATATTACTTCGAGATTCACACCTGAATTGTGTTAGGATTGTTTTATACTGTAAAATAGAAGAAATAGTTAAATTTAAAGCATTAGAGAAAACTTATTCTAACAAAATAGTATTAGCATAATTAAATATATGTTGTAACAAAATATTAAATTGGTATAAAATTTTTTATAATAATATATATATATATATATATATATATATATATATATATATATATATATATATATATATATATATATATATATATATATATATATATATATATATATATATATATATATATATATATATATATATATATATATATATATATATATATATATATATATATATATATATATATATATATATATATATATATATATATATATATATATATATATATATATATATATATATATATATATATATATATATATATATAGCACCTTCAACATATTTTTGTAAAATTTTATTACTCATCCAGTTCAACAACTTCATTTCTTAATTAAACTAAAATATGATTTAATATTAATTGAATTTTCACTTTGAACATTATTATTATTTTTTTATTATTATTATTATTTTTATTCGGCATTAATTCTTTTTTTTTATACACATCATTACCAGATAATCTTACTACAGGATAGGAACCATGATATACTGCTTCTAGATTGTTTCTGCCGTATTATTGGTTTATTACAAGAACAAATTTAATATCTAAATTCTTTGGTACACATATTTTGGGTTTTTGGCAGAAAATTCTGGAGATAGAGGGAGTCCCAAAAAAAACTAGAACTTTTCTGCATGCGTTTTTATTGAAGGCTCTGATTCCTTTTGAGTTCAGTGGGGCAGTTCTTAAAAATAAAAGCACTAGGGGAAGAAGATAAAACTGATAATTATGTACATCTTCCAACTCATCCGACAGCATGGCTTACAGAGTTTTTAATAGGGTTCTATGAGAATTTTTAATGTCATTACTCTGAGTGGTATAGGCAGAAGTATAGCTATGTCGGGATCCTAGCTCCTCACAAACTTTCCTAAATAGATCAGAGGTAAACTGTCCTCCACGATCAGAAGCATAAGTTCCTACAACTCGAGCTATAAGTAGGAATTCTCTAGTTATTACCTCCACAAATTCAGAGGTTTCAATGTTTTTCAAAGGGAAAGCAAAGAGATAGCGAGAAACTATATCAATTAAAGTTAAAAGATATTTATTGTTTTTACATGAAGGTATTTTAAGAATGTCGATATGGACCACCTGAATTTTTTCTGATACAAGACTGTAAGACTCACAAGGCGGGCTTATGTTGCGTAGAAATTTAGACTTCTGACTTGAATCACAACTTAGAACAAATGCCTTGTGTATTAAGGCATATCCTTCCATACAAAACGTTTTCTAAGAGCTCCGAGAGTTTTCTTGACTCCAAAATGAACAAAGGAATGTGAATAAGAGATAACAGGCGTAATAAAAGATTCTGGAACAAAGACACTAGGTGATAGTGGAATAGATTCATCGACAACCAAAGACAGCAGGTCATTTTTACGATAGTAGTTTGGCTTAGTGAGTTTGAGATTAGTATTCTCTTGCTTATTTAAGTATTTTTGAAGTTGCACATGTTACTTGTGTTGCTTGTAGTGCTTTGTAATTAATCTTACACTGAAATAGTTAAATACTTTATTGGTGGAAATATGGGAAATAGGTGAGAGTGAATGATAGTTATCCTCTATTAAAGCATCCTGCTGGGGTGAAAGCTCTGGTGTGACCAATGCTTCAGCGCAAGGTACTTCAAGAAAGACTTTTGTAGCAATGCCTTGTTTTCCAAGTTGGAGTGAAGGGCTCATTGCCAATTCTACTTCTTCATTTCCTGTAGAAGTTGAAGGAGTTGGCAATTTTATTGAACATTCAGTGGGCTCTTGACCCGGATTCCTACTCAGAAAATCAGCTATAATATTTTTTTTCGGATTTAATATGGTGTATTATCAAATCGTATTCAGACAAGAGTTAGTTGACGCTGCTCTTTTGTAAGCAATTTTTAATGTCAGTCTCTTTTTTAAAGTGACTGTGTGACCGAAAGGTTGCACAAAACACACCTATCTTTCGTCCTTCTAAGATATGCTGAAATTTTTTTTCGATTTTTACTAAGGCAAGGAGTTCTTTGCTAAAAATACTATAGCTCATTTCAGTTGGGTTTAATTTACAGCTATAGAATCCAAGTGGAGAGGTTTTTTCATTTTCGGTCGAAACTATTACAACAGTCAAGGCAGTCTGACTAGCATCCGTGAAAATAAATATCTGGGCATTACTGGATGGAAAACCCAAAAGTATTTAATTTTTCAGAGCCATTTTAGCAAGATTGAAGGTTTCTTCAGCCTCGGTACTCGATTTTAATCTACGTTTTAATCTAATACGTTTTCTTAGCCCAACTTCTCCAAATTTTCAAGAACTCTAGAAGTAAGGTATAGATAAAGTTCGATCGTGAAACATTTGCATTTTCCATAAAATAAGTTTTAAGGTAAAAAAAAAAAAAAAAAAAAAAACAGATTTTTTTGAAACTTATTATTGAAATTAATTAATTAATTAATTATTAATTATTGAAAATGTTTAAAATTTTTTTTGTCAAATTTCAAAACATTACTTTTTTTTCAAAAAAACTATCTGAAATGTCTCACGATGGAACTACAGTTTCTACAGTTTCTGAAAATTTTATCAACTTTTGTCAAAAATCAAGAACGTTTTATCCGAAAAAGTGAATGTACCAAATTGAACTAAAAAGAAAACCTCACTGTTTTGGATATAACATTTTTTTGTTTCTTGATCTAAATTGCCCATATTTTCATGAATTGTAGAGAAAGGAGTATATCTAACGTTGGATCTTGAGACATTTTAGATATCTTTTCCTGAAAAAGTAATAATGCTTTGAAAATTTTTTTTTAAAAAAAAAAAAAAAATCAAAATATTCAACCTTTTTTCATTTTACTTTACAAAGTGTTTTTAGAGATAGATATCGAAAATGTCTCTCGATCAAACTTTAGCCATAAGCTTCTAAAATTCTTGAAAATTTAGAGAAGTTCGGTCAAGAAAAAAAAGTTATATCGAAAAAGTGAAGGGGTACCTAAAAATTTATAAAATTTACAGAAATTTCACAAGAATTCGGAAACGCCTATCTCGCCCAATAATAGAGATTCCAATTTTGTATTTATTACTTAATTTATTTTTTTGTATTTTATATAATAAAAATTTTATTACAGAATATAATAATCGACAAAAAAAAAGGTTCTAACCCCCAAAGAATTGGACGATGGTGAAAAAAGGAGAAATAGATATGTATTGTCTGAAATGAAAATAGACATAAAGATTTGAAGCGAAGAGTTTCGTTTTAACGAAAGGTAAAACGGCATTAATTATTGAAATCAGAAGATATTAGAAAAGGAAAAGAGCAAGAAGCAAAGTTAGAGCTGACGTTTTTTGCAAATAGCTTGAAAGAGCGTGATGAAGTGGAAGAACAAAATGAATTTCATTTTCTAAGGAGAACAGAGATTTTAGTGTTCGCACTATTGAGAAATGAAATATAATATAAGGTCAGTGACTTACTGAAATTCTGAAACGAGAGTAATTCTTGAATGCGGCATCCCTGTAGCAAATATTACTTGGACAAGCAGAGTTAAGTCAGTGTTTCAGTTGAAGGGAAATGATTTGGAATGTATGACTCCATGTCAGAGAGCATCACTTTGGTAATGTGCTCTGCATACTTAAAATAATCTATCTAATAGCAGCAATATTCATTGCATGGGGAAATAAAAGAAGTACAAGCGCAGGTTAAATAAGTTTTGGTTCCGAAATGCCACAATTTTTTTCAGTAAGCATAGATCTTTTCTTATGGAAGACTTGAAAAACATAGAAGAATATACAAAGATTCCTATCTTTGTATATTCTTCTATGTTTTCATTGATTAGAAAACCACAGAGGTGGAATAAGATTTAACTGAAAGGTAGAAAGAAAAGGTCTTAAATGTTGGGTCCTCTCAAAGCCGATCAGGGATATGAGTAGGGAGCTGCGCCATCTTTTTTAAGGTTATTGTGGAATGAAAAATCGAAGGCAAGTTCATTTGCAGCATCATGAGAAATGAAAGAAGGCCGTTGGCTATAGTGAACATTGAAATCTCTTAAGATATGATTTTTGGAAAAAGTAGAAGAGCATTGTTCTCTATTTTCGTGCTTAGATAGTCAAAAATTTTAGAATAGATAATGTTTAGAGAAAAAGTAAATAAAACAAATTTATTTAGCATAAGCCACAATGTGGAACATTCGGAGGCTCCAAATTTGAAATACGAGAACAAAGAACATCGTTGCGCATGTATTCACAGCAACTACCTTCAGCTGAAAACAGAGGATTCAGATAATAAGGAACATAGTAGAGTTTGTTGCTGCTGGAACACCATGCAGATAAATTTTCGTCGAGATAAAAAGATGAAGTCTAGAAGTCTATATTGTAGTCGTCAATTTTCATTACTGTAAAAATTGTACTGTGGGATGTCGCCGAGGTCAGAAGAGACTCTATGCCATAATAATACATGTATCATCGATGTTACATGGCCTATCCCAGCTTGGATCACAATTTATTTATTTCATCTGGATACATCAGCTTCATATAGTAATATTTTGATTGTACTACAGCTTCACTTATTTCATTCTGAAAGTGCTCTCATCATTTGTAACATATCCAGCAGATTAATTTAACAACAATTGGCCCTCACTGAATGGCAATTCAAACCAGCTGTATAACAACCATAGCCACAGCCACAACCACAACCACAGCCACAGCCACAGCCACAGCCACAGCCACAGCCACAGCCACAGCCACAACCACAGCTGTGCACTCAGAAATCAACTGTACATCTACAGCTGTCTTCCTGTCTTCCTGTGCCTAATATTTAAACTGCCTGCAATCCTTTTCTTCTTCCAATATATGTTAAATTATTTGATGGTGAGTATACCCCAGTCTTCACTGTAGTTCTGACCAAGAATATAATTTCCCCACGCACAATCCAACAATATATATATATATATATATATATATATATATATATATATATATATATATATATATATATATAATATATATATATATATATATATACCTATATATCATCTTCTCCCAAGAAGGGTTTCCACCCTATCAGTGGAACCAGCACCTTTCTCCATCTGCTCTTAAAAGTGACTCTTATAGTTCTCTAAAAGATCCTGCTTTTCGACTTGATGGTTTCAATGATATTTCTTAAGTTTTATAAACTCTCGGTAGGGATTTCATCCTTTCAGTTGGACTAGAAACCACAGCTCCGAGAAGCATAATCTTCTGGATAGCTCTAGGAGAGAACGTTTAGTGGTTAGATGGAAAAGGATGCTAGTCCAACTGAAAGGATGAAATCCCTACCGAGAGTTTATAAAACTTAAGAAATATCATTGAAACCATCAAGTCGAAAAGCAGGATCTTTTAGAGAACTATAAGAGTCACTTTTAAGAGCAGATGGAGAAAGGTGCTGGTTCCACTGATAGGGTGGAAACCCTTCTTGGGAGAAGATGATATATCGTATATATATATATATATATATATATATATATATATATATATATATATATATATATATATATATATATATATATATATATATATATATATTGTTGGATTGTGCGTGGGGAAATTATATTCTTGGTCAGAACTACAGTGAAGACTGGGGTATACTCACCATCAAATAATTTAACATATATTGGAAGAAGAAAAGGATTGCAGGCAGTTTAAATATTAGGCACAGGAAGACAGGAAGACAGCTGTAGATGTACAGTTGATATCTGAGTGCACAGCTGTGGCTGGGGCTGGGGCTGGGGCTGTGGCTGTGCCTGTGGCTGTGGTTGTGGTTGTGGCTGTGGCTATGGTTGTTATACAGCTGGTTTGAATTGCCATTCAGTGAGGGCCAATTGTTGTTAAATTAATCTGCTGGATATGTTACAAATGATGAGAGCACTTTCAGAATGAAATAAGTGAAGCTGTAGTACAATCAAAATATTACTATATGAAGCTGATGTATCCAGATGAAATAAATAAATTGTGATCCAAGCTGGGATAGGCCATGTAACATCGATGATACATGTATTATTATGGCATAGAGTCTCTTCTGACCTCGGCGACATCCCACAGTACAATTTTTACAGTAATGAAAATTGACGACTACAATATAGACTTCTAGACTTCATCTTTTTATCTCGACGAAAATTTATCTGCATGGTGTTCCAGCAGCAACAAACTCTACTATGTTCCTTATTATCTGAATCCTCTGTTTTCAGCTGAAGGTGGTTGCTGTGAATACATGCGCAACGATGTTCTTTGTTCTCGTATTTCAAATTTGGAGCCTCCGAATGTTCCACATTGTGGCTTATGCTAAATAAATTTGTTTTATTTACTTTTTCTCTAAACATTATCTATTCTAAAATTTTTGACTATCTAAGCACGAAAATAGAGAACAATGCTCTTCTACTTTTTCCAAAAATCATATCTTAAGAGATTTCAATGTTCACTATAGCCAACGGCCTTCTTTCATTTCTCATGATGCTGCAAATGAACTTGCCTTCGATTTTTCATTCCACAATAACCTTAAAAAAGATGGCGCAGCTCCCTACTCATATCCCTGATCGGCTTTGAGAGGACCCAACATTTAAGACCTTTTCTTTCTACCTTTCAGTTAAATCTTATTCCACCTCTGTGGTTTTCTAATCAATGAAAACATAGAAGAATATACAAAGATAGGAATCTTTGTATATTCTTCTATGTTTTCAAGTCTTCCATAAGAAAAGATCTATGCTTACTGAAAAAAATTGTGGCATTTCGGAACCAAAACTTATTGAACCTGCGCTTGTACTTCTTTTATTTCCCCATGCAATGAATATTGCTGCTATTAGATAGATTATTTTAAGTATGCAGAGCACATTACCAAAGTGATGCTCTCTGACATGGAGTCATACATTCCAAATCATTTCCCTTCAACTGAAACACTGACTTAACTCTGCTTGTCCAAGTAATATTTGCTACAGGGATGCCGCATTCAAGAATTACTCTCGTTTCAGAATTTCAGTAAGTCACTGACCTTATATTATATTTCATTTCTCAATAGTGCGAACACTAAAATCTCTGTTCTCCTTAGAAAATGAAATTCATTTTGTTCTTCCACTTCATCACGCTCTTTCAAGCTATTTGCAAAAAACGTCAGCTCTAACTTTGCTTCTTGCTCTTTTCCTTTTCTAATATCTTCTGATTTCAATAATTAATGCCGTTTTACCTTCCGTTAAAACGAAACTCTTCGCTCAAATCTTTATGTCTATTTTCATTTCAGACAATACATATCTATTTCTCCTTTTTTCACCATCGTCCAATTCTTTGGGGGTTAGAACCTTTTTTTTTGTCGATTATTATATTCTGTAATAAAATTTTTATTATATAAAATACAAAAAAATAAATTAAGTAATAAATACAAAATTGGAATCTCTATTATTGGGCGAGATAGGCGTTTCCGAATTCTTGTGAAATTTCTGTAAATTTTATAAATTTTTAGGTACCCCTTCACTTTTTCGATATAACTTTTTTTTCTTGACCGAACTTCTCTAAATTTTCAAGAATTTTAGAAGCTTATGGCTAAAGTTTGATCGAGAGACATTTTCGATATCTATCTCTAAAAACACTTTGTAAAGTAAAATGAAAAAAAGGTTGAATATTTTGATTTTTTTAAAAAAAAAATTTCAAAGCATTATTACTTTTTCAGGAAAAGATATCTAAAATGTCTCAAGATCCAACGTTAGATATACTCTTTCTCTACAATTCATGAAAATATGGGCAATTTAGATCAAGAAACAAAAAAAGTTATATCCAAAACAGTGAGGTTTTCTTTTTAGTTCAATTTGGTACATTCACTTTTTCGGATAAAACGTTCTTGATTTTTGACAAAAGTTGATAAAATTTTCAGAAACTGTAGAAACTGTAGTTCCATCGTGAGACATTTCAGATAGTTTTTTTGAAAAAAAAGTAATGTTTTGAAATTTGACAAAAAAAATTTTAAACATTTTCAATAATTAATAATTAATTAATTAATTAATTTCAATAATAAGTTTCAAATCTGTTTTTTTTTTTTTTTTTTTTTTTACCTTAAAACTTATTTTATGGAAAATGCAAATGTTTCACGATCGAACTTTATCTATACCTTACTTCTAGAGTTCTTGAAAATTTGGAGAAGTTGGGCTAAGAAAACGTATTAGATTAAAACGTAGATTAAAATCGAGTACCGAGGCTGAAGAAACCTTCAATCTTGCTAAAATGGCTCTGAAAAATTAAATACTTTTGGGTTTTCCATCCAGTAATGCCCAGATATTTATTTTCACGGATGCTAGTCAGACTGCCTTGACTGTTGTAATAGTTTCGACCGAAAATGAAAAAACCTCTCCACTTGGATTCTATAGTTATAAATTAAAACCCAACTGAAATGAGCTATAGTATTTTTAGCAAAGAACTCCTTGCCTTAGTAAAAATCGTAAAAAAATTTCAAGCATATCTTAGAAGGACGAAAGATAGGTGTGTTTTGTGCAACCTTTCGGTCACACAGTCACTTTAAAAAAGAGACTGACATTAAAAATTGCTTACAAAAGAGCAGCGTCAACTAACTCTTGTCTGAATACGATTTGATAATACACCATATTAAATCCGAAAAAAAATATTATAGCTGATTTTCTGAGTAGGAATCCGGGTCAAGAGCCCACTGAAAGTTCAATGAAATTGCCAACTCCTTCAACTTCTACAGGAAATGAAGAAGTAGAATTGGCAATGAGCCCTTCACTCCAACTTGGAAAACAAGGCATTGCTACAAAAGTCTTTCTTGAAGTACCTTGCGCTGAAGCATTGGTCACACCAGAGCTTTCTCCACAGCAGGATTGCTTTAATAGAGGATAACTATCATTCACTCTCATCTATTTTCCCATATTTCCACCAATAAAGTATTTAACTATTTCAGTGTAAGATTAATTACAAAGCACTACAAGCAACACAAGTAACAGATGTGCAACTTCAAAAATACTTAAATAAGCAAGAGAATACTAATCTCAAACTCACTAAGCCAAACTACTATCGTAAAAATGACCTGCTGTCTTTGGTTGTCGATGAATCTATTCCACTATCACCTAGTGTCTTTGTTCCTGAATCTTTCATTACGCCTGTTATCTCTTATTCACATTCCTTTGGTTCATTTTGGAGTCAAGAAAACTCTCGGAGCTCTTAGAAAACGTTTTGTATGGAAGGATATGCCTTAATACACAAGGCATTTGTTCTAAGTTGTGATTCATGTAGAAGTCTAAATTTCTACGCAAAATAAGACCCCCTTGATGAGTCTTATAGGTCTGTATCAGAAAAAATTCAGGTGGTCCATATCGACATTCTTAAAATGCCTTCATGTAAAAACTATAAATATCTTTTAACTTTAATTGATAGAGTTTCTCGCTATCTCTTTGCTTTCCCTTTGAAAAACATTGAAACCTCTGAATTTGTGGAGGTAATAACTAGAGAATTCCTACCTATAGCTCGAGTTGTAGGAACTTATGCTTCTGATCGTGGAGGACAGTTTACCTCTGATTTATTTAAAAGTGTTTGTGAGGAGCTAGGATCCCGACATAGCTTTACTTCTGCCTATACCACTCAGAGTAATGGACTCATTGAAAATTCTCATAGAACCCTATTAAAGGTCTCTGTAAGCCATGCTGTCGGATGAGTTGGAAGATGTACATAATTATTAGTTTTATCTTCTTCCCCTAGTGCTTTTATTTTTAAGAACTGCCCCACTGAACTCAAAAGGAATCAGAGCCTTCAATAAAAACGCATGCAGAAAAGTTCTAGTTTTTTTTTGGGACTCCCTCTATCTCCAGAATTTTCTGCCAAAAACCCAAAATATGTGTACCAAAGAATTTAGATATTAAATTTGTTCTTGTAATAAACCAATAATACGGCAGAAACAATCTAGAAGCAGTATATCATGGTTCCTATCCTGTAGTAAGATTATCTGGTAATGATGTGTATAAAAAAAAAGAATTAATGCCGAATAAAATAATAATAATAATAAAAAAATAATAATAATGTTCAAAGTGAAAATTCAATTAATATTAAATCATATTTTAGTTTAATTAAGAAATGAAGTTGTTGAACTGGATGAGTAATAAAATTTTACAAAAATATGTTGAAGGTGCTATATATATATATATATATATATATAAATATATATATATAATATATATATATATATATATATATATATATATATATATATATATATATATATATATATATATATATATATATATATATATATATATATATATATATATATATATATATATATATATATATATATATATATATATATATTATATATATATATATATATATATATATATATATATATATATATATATATATTATATATAATATATATATATATTTATAAAAAATTTTTTTTTTTTTTTTTTTTTTTTTTTTTTTTTTTGTTACAACATATATTTAATTATGCTAATACTATTTTGTTAGAATAAGTTTTCTCTAATGCTTTAAATTTAACTATTTCTTCTATTTTACAGTATAAAACAATCCTAACACAATTCAGGTGTGAATCTCGAAGTAATATTAGAAATTCACTCTCAAAGTATCAACATATTAGAAAGTATTTAGTAACGTATTCATATATGTCGATCTAACTATATATTTATTTTTGTGATTTGATGTTTTAATATCTATCTCCGATATTTAGATCGATATATATTTTTTTACGGTATCAGACGTGACCATGAGGTTGTCCCCAGTCACTGCTGAGATAACTGAACGAAAAATATATCTTCTTTAAAAATCTTCTTTAAAATTGTACCTTAAAATAGTGAAAAAATAACTATTATATTTTTCAAAATAAAAAAATGTGAATTAAAATACGTATTTAAAAAAAAAAAGTAACTCAAAACGAAAGAAGAATTTAAAAATTAGAATATTCTAAAGGTAAGAGATGAATTTATTTATATAGCCAGACATAGCCTAGACCTGTTATTCCATATTATATATATTATATGTATATATATATATATATATATATATATATATATATATATATATATATATATATATATATATATATATATATATAATATATATATATATATCCTCCGGTGGGCAAAGGCTAGAGGCCTACCAAATTCCACCGGAGTTGGGAAAGAACTATCCAGGTCGATGGTGGCCGACGTGTCCAGATACGCGGCGTTTGAAGGTATGCAAGTCAAAGGAAGTTGGGAAAACAGATAAAGGGAGCGTGTTCCAGACTTTACCAGTTGAGTACATGTAAGATTGATCATAGCGGTTAAGTCTAGGGTCGGAGAGTTGGACAGAGAAAGGATGAGACTGTGTAGAAAGGCTTGTCGCACGAACTCTTCTCAATGGAGGAGGCATGCTACGAGAGAGTTCAGAAGAGCAGTGTCTGTTGTAATAGCGATAGTAAAGAGAGAGTAACGCAACAATTCGACGGTCAGAAAGAGACTGAAGAGAGTTAGTAAGAGCAGGAGAGTTGATGAGACGAAATGCCCTAGACTCCACCTTCTCAAGGAGAGCTGTGTGTGTGGAACCACCCCAGATGTGCAAAGCATACTCCATACAGGGGCGAACAACATCCCTATACAGAGCAAGCAACTGGGGTGGTGTGAAGTAATTCGGAAGGCGCCTCAGAACACCCAACCTCTTAGAAGCTTGTTTAGAAAGAGAAGTAATGTGATCTTTCCAAGAAAGAGTAGGAGAAAAGGAAACACCAAGAATATTAAGAACAGATGAAGGCTTGAGTTGTGTGTTTTCGAAGAAGATATCATAGTTGTGTGGAAGATTGTGTCGAGTGGAGAGATGGAGGAATTGAGTTTTTGAGGCATTGAAAACAACCTTGTTTTCTCTGCCCCAATTTGAAATACGAGAAAGATCAGAGGTTAGTTGCTCCAAGGCTACCCTTCTCGAGTCAATCAACTACTGTTGGGTGGGACGTTTTTCAAACTGGAAGAAATAATGAAGGGTGGAGTCATCATCATAGGAGTGGATAAGAGATGAGGTAATAGAGAGAAGTAATTAATGAAAAGTAGAAAAAGTGTTGGGGATAGGACAGAACCCTTAGGAACACCACTGTTAATAAATTTAAAGGAAGAACGGTGGCCGTCTACAACAGCTGCTATAGATCGACCGGAAAGGAAATTAGTGAGAAGATCATATATATATATATATATATATATATATATATATATATATATATATATTATATAATATATATATATATATATATATATATATATATATATATATATATATATATATATATATATATATATATATATATATATATATATATATATATATATATATATATATATATATATATATATATATATATATATATATATATATATATATAATATATATATATAGTGTAAACATTTATATTACAAACGCCCATTCTGAAAATGATGATAAAGAATGAAAAATAAGTAACATTTTTCTGAAAGAAGAGCTCCACGAATTAAGAAATTAACAAAATGTAAAAATGAAAATAACCAAAAAATAAAAGAAGTAAAAATAAAAGAAGCAAAAACGAAAATAAAACTCTTTTATTTAAAAAGAAGGAAACACACACGAGACTGATTGGCTTCCGTAATTTTTTTTTATATATCTAAATATAAGCGAACTTTGAAAAAATAAAAATAAATATTTTTCTTCTCCTTTCGAATAAGTCTTTAACATGAATTTGAAAAGCAGAAAGGAAAGAACTTTTTAGGTTCTCTGCATTCGAAATATATATATATATATATATATATATATATATATATATATATATATATATATATATATATATAATATATATATATATATATATATATATATATATATATATATATATATATATATATATATAGAGAGAGAGAGAGAGAGAGAGGAGGTCTCGAACTTGCCTGAGTGCCAGTGCCATCGAAAGGGAAATGAAGGAGGAGTGCCAGTGTCATCTGAGGGGAAATTGGCAAGCTCTTTCCTGAGAATATTTTGAGTTAGGGGATATTTGGGGAAAAAGGGGGCGGAGAACCCTCTTCTTATGCTCTTTCGTGAGGTATTTTAATCCGTTTAATCCTGTTAACCCTTAATTAATTAATTATGTTAATGACCTTAATGAGCTAATTTTGACACGAAATTAAATTATGAGATCCTTAACTTTTTAAGCCCGCCACTTTTCTCTTTGTACATGCCGACAGGAACGTGTCACCCCTCTTTTTGAATCTCATGATCCTCTAGTTATAGAGCCAGGGTCTAACTCATGCTCTTTCCAGAGTGCTTTTAATAACACTTTATGGCAACTTCTAGCACGGCGTACCCTTGCCAGACTATGCCAACATGATTGTTGAGGAAGTGCCAGAGTCTAAGTCAGCTGGCACTAAGGGTTGATGGGAGTGTTAGTGTCAGCGTCAGCTGGCACTGAAGGTAAAGCTACCCTTGTGAGGGCCATCAGTGATGATATCACCATTAGCATATGCGCATGCGCACATGTACACTCGTACACACCTGACTCTATTACTTCATGGTACAGGTAATCATACGACTATGACGTCATTCATCCGCCATTTTGGATTTTTGTTCAAGCGGTTTCATCTCTGTAGATTTTCTCTTGACCATTTAGGTTTCCGACAGCATCCTTGGTGCGAGAGGAGTATCAGCAGCTAAAACGGAGAGTAGGTCACACGTGCATAGCATTCGGTGATAACGTTACGTGCGTGTGCACTTGCACACATACACATTTTCCTCATGACGTCATCATCACGTGAATTTGAATTTGGTAAAGTTGGAGTTAAAAATTCAGAATCCAACTAATCCTCTAGTCCATAACCGCGGGGAATGCCCCCTCCGGTCGCGGACGGAGCGGCGCAGAAATAACGTGCTGTATCCGGTGGACGCGAAATACACAACGAGCAAACGCATGCGCAAACATTCATGACGTCATCATCATTTAACTTTGAATGTTTTTTTAATCACGTGGTTTTTATCTCTGCAGATTTTCTCGAATGGTTTCGGCTATCTCAGATTTGGCATCTGCCATTTTGGATTTTTGAAAATTATTTTTCCTATTGTATAATTAGGCTTGCATCATCGATCATGTCGAAGGTTTAATTACATAATAATTGTATAATCACTGCTATTACATCATCGACGGCAACATTACGTAATATTTTATATAACAGACATATAATAGCTGTTAAAAAATACAATCCTTACAGCCTTCTTCTTCTCACAAACACACACACATTCACAAGTTCATACATACCCTCGCAACTACATCGATGACAACATAAATAAGTCATAAACAGGAAATATCATGATTTGGGTACGAAGCAGATTTTATTCAAGTGATTATAACGTCACAGATACGTGATTATTTTGCACGTACTTACTAAATAATGTTTAGAGATATGTTAAATATAAAAAATAATAATCCCAATGACGTCACTTAGTTAGGAAATGAAAAGTTTTGAAAAATCAAGTCAGAACTTGAAAGCAAAGCGTTTATAGGAAAGGTTTAGCGTCACAAGAATTTATGGTCGTGACGTCGCAATCATAAAATCCCATGATTATAATATAATAATTCGAGCACCAATGTAATAATGAAAATGTATTATTTTTAATATTTTATATTCTTTTTTTTTAAATAAATAAAATATGATTTTTTGATTTTCATTATTTTTATTCTTAAGGTTATTATGGGTTCTACCCAATCTCTCATGGATTTACAAATTAGATGTTAAAAGAAGATATTACCACTTTGATTATATATTAGCTGTAATTTTTTTATTACCATTTTATAATTAATTGTGTTTTATTACTAGTTATATTTCCGGCATTATTATTTTCATTTATAATTTTATCGTTATATTTATTTTCAATTATAGTTTTGGTATATTTCATTTTATGTATGGTCCTGCATTTTATTTATTTAAATTTGATATTGGTAATGTTAAAATCGTGTCATTTTATAATTAGTATTTAAAAATTTAAGTTTATTTTTTTCTAATTAAACATAATGATTGTTTGTTTTGCTCTCTCTCTCTCTCTCTCTCTCTCTCTCTCTCTCTTCTCTCTCTCTCTCTCTCTCTCTCTCTCTCTCATATCTATCTTATATATATATATATATATATATATATATATATATATATATATATATATATATATATATATATATATATATATATATATATATATATATATATATATATATCACCTCAAGTTCTTTTCTGAGCCCTTTTTGACGGGTTTTTGAACGGAATTCCACAGAAACGATTTACCTGGAATTCGAATCAGAGCCACTGCAACATCCGGAGGGTTATTTGTAGGCCCTCCAAGACCTCACACTCTTTCATGAGGTCTTTTAGGGTAACATCGGGAATTTTACCGATATATCGGCATATATGCCGAATAATCGGTATGTTCCGATGATTTAAATTGATTACTTCCAGTTTCCGATGGCTTTTCCTGAGCACTTTCGAACCGAAGCTGGAGCCAGTATTCGGAGAGTCGAAGTCGGAGTCTTTGCCCCAAGCTCTTTCCTAATTCCTTTAAATGGTTATTTGTATATAGGGAATCCAAACAACATCTAACAATCCCTAGAAACAACGCTATTTCTATTCTTCCTTTGGGAATTGAGGCATAGCCTCATCGACCACTTTTTCTCCTCATACTCTTTACAGGGTCTTTTATTGATTTAAGCATATACTTCAAATACCTAACAACACCTAAACATCCCAAGTCCCTCACCGTCTTTTTTTATTTTCTTTATTTTTATTATTTACTTATTTTATTTTCATTTAATTTTTTATTTATTTATTTATTTATTTAATTTTCTCTAAAAATTTAAATTTTCTAACGCAGGACACAAACCATGTACCTTTACGGCAAAAGTCTTTCACTAAACCGACGGAGCCATGTCTCTTTTAAGTAAACGAAGATAAATATTTCTTTTACACGAGGTCAAGTCCGCTTACCGTTTTCTTTCGCTTAATTAACATACGATATTATTATTATTATTATTATTATTATTATTATTATTATTATTATTATTATTATTATTATTATTATTATTATTATTATTATTTATTATTATTATTATTATTATTATTATTATTATTATTATTATTATTATTATTATTATTATTATTATTATTATTATTAGTAGTAGTAGTATTTTAGTATATTTAAATAAAATAAAATAAATTTACAAATAACTAATATATATATATACATTATAATATATATATATATATATATATATATATATATATATATATATATATATATATATATATATATATATATATATATATATATATATATAGTAGTTGCGCAACGTTCTGAGGAAATATGGGCGTGGCCTAATAGGGGGCCCCCTGGGACGGAGTCCCATTGTACCCATGATCCTTGAGACGTAAGCCCCAGGGTATCCGTGGTGTTATAAGGTCCAGGAAGGGGTGAGGCCCTCGGGGGAACCCCAACCCCCTTAACCCCTCCACAAAATAAATAATAAATAAAAAAATAAATAAATAAATAAATAAAA
>SEYY01006872.1:0-21679 GCA_009176605.1 Armadillidium nasatum | reverse complement strand
TTTTATTTATACTCCGAAAATTTAGGATAGTTAAGCAGCCGCATCTAAGGTGTAGATTGACTTATCATCTACGGAGTTGACAACTTTTGGTGTAAAATGGATAGGTTGTCTTTAGGCACAGATTTCCAATTCTGCAATAGTAATGCAAAAAAGGGAAATTGTAAGTTATATTATTAAAATATAAATAAATAAATGTCGCTTGCGCACTTACATCAAAATTCCAACTCACCACAAATCCTGAGGAAGACGTATATGGACAGTTGTTAGTTTGAAAGAAACTTGATCCTTCACCAGGAGTTACGGAAGAGTTGTTCGCAACTTCAGCGCGCAGTAAGTAGTTGTTGAAGATGTTCGGGCCTTTTGATCTCAGCGACCTCGCTCGTCGTCCTTCTCCCGAAAAACAGGAACTGTTTTCTAAAATGAGACTTGGGAAGAACAGTTAGACGAGAACAACCAAATTAAAAACAAATAGGCCCTTATGTTAAATGCTTTTCAAATGAATGGTGAATAATATAAGTGTAAATCTTGAGTAAAATACTGGTTACCATCAAAACATAGTGTGCACACCTTTAAGTACGATACCTTAAATTACGATTATGATATAATTTACACTTAATACACCATGCACAAATTGAATACCATGTACGTGGTATTAGACAAACAGTTTGTACACCAGTCAACCTTTGCTATTTTAAGCAATTAAACCTTGATATGACCAGTGATTTAAATAGTAGTTTTAATAAAAATTGCTCTAACGAGTCAATCTTTCCTTTATAGTTAAGGATTCTTAAACTCTTCTTTTAAACGCTATGTTACAGCGAATGCGCAAGCTTAAACAGTCTTGTCGCTACAATGACAAACGAAAAGGCAAGTTATGTATTCGATACAACGACAAACAATAAAAGTTATGCTTTCGACACAACGACAAACGAAAAAAGAGTAATGTTAAGACTTAACAACCTTCGAATTCGACTCAAAGCTGATTAAAATGAGACACATTGTTACAAATTTTTATATACTCCGGGGGAGGGGATGGCTCTATTCATTTTGGGTAGAGTCATCATAAGATAACAGAGTATTACACGGAAATATGTCCTTATTACGAAATGAAAAGATTCTTATTCAGAATCTGATTCGGAAGAGTCACTTTCTTTTAAGTGAACTCTTGCAGCTTTAGCTGCTTTACGAATAGGTCGAGAAACTCCTGAGGGCAAGATCGTCTGAAGATGCGACGAAGCTGAAGATGATGACGAAGGAACTGAGGGAGATGCAGCTATTTGAGCAGGAGGAGATGACACTGACTGAGAGCTCGCAGGTTGATTAGAACCACTATGGGTTAAAGACAACTCCAGAGGATACAAATGCTTGATCGAATGGAGATTGATTTGTCCTCCAGGAGATCTGACAAAGACAGAACGAACTCTTCCGTCGTCCCCGTGCACCAGCTGGGATACAACTCCCAACTGCCAAAAAGGACGTTCTTTTATAGGACTTCGAATGAGGACAACATCATCCTCTTTGACTAGGTTCTTCCAGCCAGTCTGGTATAGATCCCTACAGGTTTCACGAAGGCTAAGTAAATATTCTTGATACCATCTTGTCCTGAATTCCTCAAAAGTATCAGAGGTCTTCTGTAGAGACTTGATTAATGCATTTCGAGAAGGAGTTATTGTTGTTGAGGGCTGATCGAAGTTTTCATTTCTTTTAAATACCATACTTGTTTTTGACTGTGGTTTCAAAAAACAGTTTAGGTGTAAGAGGTAAAACATCATGAGAACTTGAAGTGTAGGTTAAAGGTCTTGAATTTATGGCATCAGCAATTTCGGCTAAAATCGTTACGAAGTTGAAATATTCAAGGGATGACCTCCCAATGGTCTTCATGAGACAATCCTTTACTACTCTCAGTAATCTTTCCCACATGCTTCCTATCCATGGGCTGTATAAGGGGATTCGACGATGTTTGATTTGATTTTTCCGAAGGAACTCCATGCCATTCTCAGAAACGACGAAGGATTCAAAAGAATCAACTCCTTGAACAAAAGACTTGGCGTTATCACTATAGACAATTTCAGGAATTCCATAGCGACTGACGAAACGTTGAAATGATTTAATAAAGGAATCAGAAGACATATCAGATATTAAATCTAAATGGATTGCACGCACATTTAAGCATGTATAAATAATGATGAACATCTTCTGAGGTTGAGAAGCTCCTTTCACCTTCACCCACCAGTGTTTGGTGAAATCCACTCCAGTATACTGAAATGGTCGGAACAGTTCTACTTGAGCTTTGGTGTAATTAGTGAAACGAGGATATCTGAAAGCGAAATTATTATATTTTTTGCAGATGATGCAATCGGCAAGAACCCTCTTTATTGTGGCTCTTGCTGCAGTAATCCAAAATCCTTTAAGGACGAATATTTGTCAAAGCAGCCTGAATTCCCAAATGTTTGCAATCGTTGTGTGCATTTCTGACGAGAAGACAGGTGATATGATGATTTTTCCCCAAGAGAATGGGATTAAGCACGTCAAAATTGTAGTAATTAGATCGAGCCAATCTACCTTTGCTTCTTATCAGAAGCTGGTCATCAAGAAACAAATTAAGATGGTTGACCATATCAGGAGGGAGATCCGTCAAAGATGGATTTTCTCTTGCTTGTTTCAAAAAAGCAAGTTCTCTTGGGAATGATTCTTCTTGCATTCTCCTTAAGCAATATAAGCGTGCAAGTGTGTCACAATCAATATCAATTTTTCGTGTAACAGCAGAAAATCTATAAAGTAAAGAACAAACTCGAAAGAGAGAGTTAATATTAGAAAATTTTTCAAAATTAATAACTGGAATATTTTTCATTTGATTTACAACTGAAAATACAAGAGTAGATGTACCGATGTTTTCCCCTTCCACTGCGGGCCAATATATGGGTGCAGCAGATAACCACTCTGGACCATATTTCCAAAAAGAAATATGTTTTTCAAATTCTGAAATTGATAAACCTCTTGTAAGTAAATCTGCAGGATTTTCTTCAGATCTTACAAAATAAAATTTTGGAGATCAGTTGTTGTTCTTCTCTTAAAGAAGAGATCATTTTATGAAGATCTTGGATCCTATTCTTGATGAACACACTTTTGTTCTTTTTCCCTCCTTTAAGAATCCAACTGAGTGAAATCTGAGAATCCGAAAAAACATTTAAGTTGCAGAATTTTGAATTTGGAAAACTACTTAGTAGTTGAGGTAAGCATTTGAGAGCTAAGAAGATTGACAGAAGCTCTAAACATGGTAGAGTTTTGCCTTTTAAAGGAGAAACCTTTCCCTTTGACCAAAGGATACTTGGTGTTTTTGAGCCAGATGAAACATAAACTACGAAACCATAACATTTCGAGCTTGCATCACAAAAGATGTGAAGTGACAAATCAGATCCTTCGGTTTCAAAGCACGATCTATCAAAAGAAATAGTTTTTAATGAATTTAGATCACAATGTAACTTTTCCCATAAGGTCTTTAGTTCTGAATCGATTTCATCTTCCCATCCCATTCCTTGTTCCCATGTTTTTCGCATCAAAAGACGCCCTCTAATAGTAATAGGAAGGAACAGAGACAGAGGGTCGAACACCTTAGAAATCTGGGAAAGTAGTTGACGTTTGGTGTTAACTGAGGTTAGGTTGAAATCACTCAGTCTCATAGAATCTGAAGTTGTATCAAAAAGATATCCAAGGACTCTTTCTTCTGGATTTTGATGAGATGTGATTTTGTTCTCTGACTTGAAAATTGTTCTGAGTTCTGGGCAATTTGACGTCCACGAACATAAATCAAATCCACCCTCTGACATTCGCGTGGTGATTTTATAATAAATATCCTTTAATGTGCTGATGGAAGAATGAGAAAATAGGAAATTATCCATATATAAATTGTTCTCCATTAATGAAGAACAAAGATCAAAAGGATATTGTTTGGCATGATGACGAATGACAGCTCCTAATATGTAGGGACTGACTGCTAGACCAAAGATGATTGTTGTATACCGAAAGGTATGCAAAACACCATCTTCCTCCCAGAAGAAACAGAACCTGTTACGGTCCTCCTCTTTTTTAAGCCGAATCTGTAAAAAGGCCTTAGAAATATCCGACAGCACTACATATTTGTTAGTACGAAATTGAAGTAAGAGTCTAAACAGAGAAGCCATCAGGTCCAGACCAGGGTAGCATGCCTGATTCAGAGAAGGCCTATTTCCATTTCGAAAGCTGCAGTTGAAGACCGGACGAATCTTGGTGGTTATTTGTTCAGCAGTCTTCAATACAGGACGGTGAGGGATCCATGTATACAGATGGAACTCTTTTGGAGACACTTGGATGTGTTCGATTATTCCATCTGCCAGATATTGCCGGAAGATGTCCCCATAAGCAGATACAAGATTTTGTTTCAGAAGTTTCTGCTTAACTTTATGAAGAGCCGCAAGAGCCACCTGATGGTTAGATGGTACTTCTTCCAAAACATCATCGTACCAAGGTATCTCTACATGGTACTTTCCCTCCTTGAAATCGATACTCTGATGAAACTTCTGGTCAAATATGATGTCAATGGAGCCCTGGTCGGCCTCCTCATTGATTCCAATTGACTCCAACTTATAAATATTTTCAAGTCCGATGTCTAAATCCAAGTCAGAGTGCGTGTGACTAAATGGATCAAAATAAGAAGGAGAAGGATCCATGATGGTGTTCAAAACATTTTCAGGAACCTTCTCAATAGACTTATGAAGAGAATGAGGCAACTTTAGTTGTCATGAGGTCTGAAGACCCTCTTCCTGATCCTGAATAGAATTGGTTTTAAAAATAGTCTCAATTTGAGAGGGAGTTAAAAAACTCTTAACGGGTCCAAAAGGAATAAAGCCATGACAGGATTCAATGGCACTTCCCTTTAAACAGTTTACTATTTTAAAGTGCTTCATCAAATACAGAACATCTATACCCAGCAAACAATCCACATTACTGACGCTGCCACCACGTCGGCCTTGATAGAAACAGCGATCAGCTATATGAAACCCATTATGTCGAATATTATATTCGGCCCCCATCAGCCCTTTCACCTCAAATCCAATATCAATTTCAGGATCTATAAGGACAGGTATTTTGACAAAGGAGTCACAGCAGATGTTCAGTTCTAGGTCGATTGAATACAAGGTCTTGAACTGCTCTCCCAGAAAGGTTTGGATGTTACAGGTACGACGAAGAAGAGACATTAAATCTACTTCTAACCTCTCCAGGAGCCTACTATGAAAGTAACTCCTCTGGGAACCGAAATCTATGAGTGAACGTACCACCACAATTTTATTCCCTCTTCGAACTTTAAGAGAAATAGTTGGCAAAATGTTACCAGATGGAGAGGAACCTGTATTTATACAAAGATGATTTTGGAAGATATCATTTTCCTCTGCAGATGTAGCAGAAGGCGATGATGAAGTAGAAGGATCATCTTTAACTTGGGATTTTTTCTTTATCTTTGACTTCGCACTAGAAGAACAAAGAGCAGTGATATGTGTCTTGCTGTGACATAAGGCACAAGGGTGGCTGAGTCCATATCTCTTTGCTGGACATGCACTAGTTGAATGTTTTGTGCTGCTGCAGTATGAGCAAAGTCCAATTGCATTACAGCGCTCTCTCCTTGCAGACTGAGTAGTATAAACTGTGTAAGATGACATGAAGTGGGCACCCTCGCAAAGATTACATTTAAAAGAGGTCATTTCTTTAGATGGATTAGGCTTTTTTGAAGGGGTGGTTCGCTCTTGTCCGGAGTACTTGTTAGATGCATGATAAGATGAAGTTTTCTTTACAATGGAACTTGAAGATGACTTTTTTGAAGATGAGGAAGTAAATTTTCCTTTTATTCTTTCCATCGACTTGATGATGGTGTGATAATGTTCGAAAATTATATTAATAGATGGGTATTCGACTTGTGTCACGATTTTTAATTCGCGCAAAAAATTTGGAGGCAGCTTATCTACCACAATGTGGCTTAAAAGTCGACTTCCTGCGGACTCTTCCTCTGAAAAATCCAAACCAAATTCTTTTAATTCGTGGAGATGAGCTCTCACTTCAGATACAAAGGTTCTTACTGCCTCTAGATTTTTATTTTCTATTGCAGGTGCAGTATATATCCGATGCAATATAGAATCGACGATGAAATTTTCATCGAGATATAAGTCTTTTAAAATTCTCAGAGCTATTTCATAGTTTTCATTTACGTTTGGAAGGTGCTCCACATCTTTGAGAGCTAAACCTGTGAGGTGAGATTTAAGATATTGTAATTTAGAAGCTTCAGTTAAGTCTCTTCTACATCCGATGACGTTCTCAAATGAGATCATAAAAGTTCGAAATTGAAATCGATCAGATTCTCCCGAAAATGTCTTGCACTTTCAGGGGAGGTATCTTTACCTCTTGTCTGGTCATTAAAGTATTAAACATCGAAGGAACTTCAAATTGCTGCTGGTTCGATTCCTTGAGTTGATGAACAGCAGAAGCAGATGAGCGGCGTGAGACACTATCAGAAGGAGGACGGAATTTGTTGATTGTTCTTTGCTGTAGAAGGTGGTAATGAGTTGCTCCGATTAACTCCTCATCTAACAAAGACTGATCATATTTGTGGATATCTGAAGCAGTAATTAATGCCTCGATTTCCATATCGTATTTCTTCACCTCTTCTAGTCTCACAGATATCTCCTCCAACACTGATGATAGAAGAAAAGAATCACTCTCATTCTTTACGATGTCTAAGAGCTGTTTGAACAGCAGTGTGATCTTTCTTTTCACGGTTCCTCTGGACCTTCTCAGAGGTTCCAATTCCACTTTTACATCTTCTACAAATTTCTTCATCTCTTCTTGGGAAACCTCTTTCTCCGTAATCCCAATGTCACTAGAAATAGAAGTCTCCATTTCCTGCAATAAACCTGAAACAGATGCAATCTCGGCAGCATCCATACTGATGAATATACAAAAAATATATATATATATATTTTATTAAAAAAATGTTTTGAATTGAGGTCACGTGACTTGCTAATGTGACGTCAATTTAGGGTATTTTAATTGGGTATTTTACAACTAAAAGAAGTCAGACAGTAAGAGAAGAAAAAGTAGCTGATCAAATTTGGTTGCGTAACTTAAATTATATAGTTAGCTTCAGACACCTACACACAAGTTTGAAAAGAAATACACTTTTGGAAATGCATATATATATGGGGAAAATGGATATACACAAAAGTATATACATATATTTTACCTCTTCAAATATTTTATGTAAACTCTTTTAAATATTTATACCTTTATAAATATTTAAGAAACACCATTTTATATATATAAAAATATATATATAAAAACTTGTTTTTAAATGAAAGCTCAGACAAGAGCAAATTACTTTTTCTGAAAAATCACAAAAAAGTAATTAGAGAAATACTGATCACAAATTTAACACAAAGAAAAGACCTTTTTTTAAGAAACCTTGACACTATGCAAACTTTGGAAACACCATAAATTGGTAAAATTTTAGTTGAAATATAGTTACCAAAATTTAGCAAATTGTTCGAACAAACCTGAAACTAGTTAAAAGTTTCTTTTAATATATGCAAATAAGTTTGCAAATTTCTTTCAATTATGTTTTAGGATAACCAAAAACATATGAGGACAGTTTTTTATTTTATTTATACTCCGAAAATTTAGGATGTTAAGCAGCCGCATCTAAGGTGTAGATTGACTTATCATCTACGGAGTTGACAACTTTTGGTGTAAAATGGATAGGTTGTCTTTAGGCACAGATTTCCAATTCTGCAATAGTAATGCAAAAAAGGGAAATTTTAAGTTATATTATTAAAAAATAAATAAATAAATGTCACTTGCGCACTTACATCAAAATTCCAACTCACCACAAATCCTGAGGAAGACGTATATGGACAGATGAAAGTTTTGAAAGAAACTTGGTCCTTCACCAGGAGTTACGGTAGAGTTGTTCGCAACTTCAGCGCGCAGTAAGTAGTTGTTGAAGATGTTCGGGCCTTATGATCTCAGCGACCTCGCTCGTCGTCCTTCTCCCGAAAAACAGGAACTGTTTTCTAAAATGAGACTTGGGAAGAACAGTTAGACGAGAACAACATAAATGGATAGGCCCTTATGTTAAATGATTTCAAATGATGGTTATATAGTGTAAATTTTGATTAATATTGGTTACCATAAAAACAAGTGTGCACACCTTTAATTACGATACCTTAAATTACGATTATGATATAATTTACACTTAATACACCATACACAAATTGAATACCATGTACGTGGTATTAGACACAGTTTGGACACCAGTCAACCTTTGCTATTTTAAGCAATTAAACCTTGATATGACCAGTGATTTACTTAATAGTAGTTTTAATAAAGATTGCTCCTACGAGTCAATCTTTCCTTTATTGTTAAGGAATTTTAAACCCTTATATGTTATAGCGAAAGCGCAAGCTTAAACAGTCTTGTCGCTACAATGACAAACGAAAAGCAAGTTATGTATTCGATACAACGACAAACAATAAAAGAACTATGCTTTCGACACAACGACAAACGAAAAAAGAGTAATGTTAAGACTTAACAACCTTCGAATTCGACTCAAAGCTGATTAAAATGAGACACATTGTTACAAATTTTTATAATATATATATATATATATATATATATATATATATATATATATATATATATATATATAATATATATATTATATATATATATATATATATATATATATATATATTGCCCTTTTTGAAATAGTTAATCAAAAACATAAAAAATGTTTTCTGTAAAAAAATAATATTTCGAACAATGACTCGTATATAATTTTCATGTTTTTAAAAAGCAGTTTAAACCCATTAATAAATAAAAATAAAGTTTCTTTTTGTTATAAAAATGATTATTATTTATGTTTAAAAATATAAACTATAAATTTAAAAAGAAAAACACTAAAAATATAATGTAAATTGTACATATGGCTATAACAGATTCTTAATGTACTTTTACTTCTTTTTTTTAGTTTATGTTCTCGCCATAAAAATAATTTTGCCAGGAAACTCGATGGTAAAACCATTTAAAAAAATTATTAGAAAATGTAAAATATATTTCTTTTATGTTATATTATACTATATTTGCAATAACAAAATGTTTGTGTTAAAAATTTCAATTTTAATATATTTTAGAATGTAATATTTAAATATATTATAAAATAATATTTTCTACTCTCGATATATTAAATTTTGTATATTATTTCAATATGATTTTGTAAAACTTTAATAATAATAAGGTTGTAAGCAATTTTTGATAAAATTATCTAAACTAAGCAAAGTAATAAATGAAGAATAAAAGTGAAAACAAATAATTTGTTAATTGATCCTTTACATTTTAAAGAAAATTTCAAAAGGTCATTAGCAAATATTGTTATAATAGCTTTATCCAAGAAGCCAAAGTAGAAGCCACACTGCCAATAAAAAGACGTCAAAAGCAGAGTCAAGAAGAAGCCGCTACTACAGTAGCAGAAAAAGACGTACCAAAAGAAGAAGTTCCAACGCCTCTGATCCCGAAAGGAGACCCAGTTTGGAAGACCATTTGCCCTCGACTGTGGTTCCTCCTTTGAAGTAGCCTTCCATCCGAGGCAACAGACGGTTCTGAAGCTTGATGAGAAGTGGTGGCTACCACACGCCTACCAGTCGGCATTACACAAGGGGACATTAAAAACACCCAGCCTCCTGATCTATGCCCCTTTGCGCTACACAGTGTAGGGACCTCCTGCACTACATAACTGGTTCATATATATATATATATATATATATATATATATATATATATATTATATATATATAATTATAATATATATATCTTTACTCTCTCTCTCTCTCTCTCTCTCTCTCTCTCTATCTATCTATATATATATATATATATATATATTATTATATATAATATATATATATTATATATATATATATATATTTTTCTCTTCTCTCTCTCTCTCTCTCTCTCTCTCTTCTCTCTCTCTCATATATATATATATATATATATATATATATATATATATATATATATATATATATATATATATATATATATATATATATATATATATATATTGTATAAAGGATTTGAGAATTTGGATTAACTTTACGAAATGTTTAGAGTTTATTTTAATAACAAGAAAATGCTTCCATATTTCGACGTACAGAAAACGGAGAAAAACTTCGAAAATGGTACGATTTTTGTATAACTTTGTAAATTAAATTCTAATATAAGGAACACATATATATATATATATATATATATATATATATATATATATATATATATATATATATATATATATATATATATATATATATATATATATATATATATATATATATATATATATATATATATATATATATATATATATATATATATATATATATATATATATATATATATATATATATATATATATATATATATATATGTAAGTATAATTGATCATTTAAATATACTTTCAACCCTGAAATTGTTCTAGTTTATTTTATTATCGAGCGGGAAGTTTTCAGACCAGTAAAGAATATGCCACTTTCCATTCTAAATTAGTAATCCATTAATTATCTAAAAATGTTTATATTAATATTATAATTATATATTATTGTATTTATGTAGAAAGAGTTAAAAAAAGCTAATAATTCATTAAAAGTTATTGTTAGTATTTATTATGCTCAATTCCTTAAGCGACGACATTAAATTTAGAGGAAAAAGGTTTTCGTTCAATATTATAAAGTTGGGTTTTGACACATTATTATTCGTAATAAATATATTTATTTTATATTTATCTTTTTATTATTTAAAAGTATCTTATACATATTTCTATTTTTATTGTTAAATTCATATTAAAGACTTTAGTTTTCATGTAATAAATTATTGAAAAGAAGAGAAAACCAGCTGAGTTCCTTATTATACGTAGAAAATAAAATGGCGGAATGTTATCCTATAATTATAGTTATATGGATTTTAAATATTATTTAACTTCCATATGATTATTATATATATTTATTTATTTTCATATTAATATTTCATAGTATATTTAGTTATTAAGAAGTGACAATTTTGTAGATAGTTTAAGATTAAAAACTAAAAGTGCGCGGAAGTGGAACGACGAGTCATGTGATTTTAAGATTTAGAAAGAAAAGAAAGCAAATAAAAATAGCTTTAATTTATAAATATCTAAATCATCAGATATGTTACACTGACGAAACTATGTCAAAAGTTGTATTTTGCTATAATGAAGTTATTTAAAAGCATTTAAAGATGATTATTCGCTTTGTTATTAAATAATTTATAGTTAACTTCAATAGTGAAATAATTATAATTTAGTTGCCCTTTATATTTTAGTTTAAGTGCGTAATAAATTAAGAAGCATACTTGAATCATTTTTGAAGGACAGACAGAAGAAGAGGGAGGATTCTACATCATTCCAAACTGAAGAAGAATAATAAAAGACGTTTAGGGTTCATCTCAGGTGAAGAACGGAAGACGTTGAAAAGAAATATTTGGACTTGTAGTAAGTCAAAACAGCTTGTAGTAAGCTACCTTTAAAGCCTTTAGTAGGTTTTAATAGGCTGTAGTAGCCAAATTTGTCGTGAGTTTGGTTTCCTCAGATGTAGGATCTGAAGGTACATTGCAGGAGGAGCATTGTCACCTAATAGAGATCATCCTAGAAGATGGATAATTTTTTCAGTCTCGTTACATTGACATGTAATAATAGAAATAATGATTAGAACATTGTGAAAGGTACGTGGAGGATGTTCCTTAAGGTACATGGAGAATGTTTCTTTTATAATAATAATAAAACACTAACGTTTCCGAAGATAGGCCTTAATATAATTACGCTACCATAACATCTTTTTGTTCTTATTAATATTATTGATATTATTTATGATTTCATTCTTTGTTTATAATATATTTCCTTTAGTAAATAATATAAAAAGTTTGAGTTTTAATAGCAACGCTAGTAGAGTCTGATTCACACGTTATTTTTATTTAAGAAGGGAGGCGGCTAGGACGGGGCAGATCCGGCGATCTCTCTTTCATTGGTGCCAGCTAAGTGGGACGAGTTTCGTTGGATCATCACTCTTTTCATTAGTGGGACATGATTAATAATTAGGTTTAGGACTAGATTTCATATTCTTTGGGACATATAAACTGTCATTATTGGTAGGTAATGAGACTGGTGGGATTAGCTTTAATTCGTTGGGACACTAGCTTTTCATTGGTAATAGTTATTGCGACTTAAAATATTCGTTGGGACATAGTTATTTTTCATTGGCTGGGCAGTAGTAATATTAGATTATCTATTGTGACATTAATTCAACTCTCATAAATGAGAACAGTTTCGGTGGGACGATTCGTTAGGAGAAAACGTTTTTTCATTTGGTTAAAATATTTTGTTCATAATCAGACTCAAAATTAGCAAGGTGGCTGAAAATTATTATTTTTAAAAGAATTAAATCGTGTCAAAAATTAATTAAGGTATAGAAGAAAAGAAAATTAGAAATAATAATAATATAATAAGAAATATGAAAATTGTAATAATAATTACAGTGAAGTCACAAAATAAGGGAAAAGAATTCTTTTAATGAATGCAGAATACATATATAGTTATTAGGTTGAGAAAGAAAAAATCATTAAATAATAATAATAATAATAATAATAATAATAATAATAATAATAATAATAATAATAATAATAATAATAATAATAATAATAATAAATAATAGGAATTCATAAATAATTTTCCGTTTAGAAGATATTTTTTGAACTTTTCACTCATATATATTTATATGGTATATCTGCACTTTGTTAGACAGTAATTTAAAAGAAAATAGTAGAAAAATGATTCGTGAAATAATTATGTTTAGTATTATTAAATTATACATATAAGTTAGATTGCAAAAGAAGTAGTAAGTGGAATATATATGAGAGGAACTGGATAATAAATAAGACGGAAGATAAAAGTGACGTGATTTGTTTGGAAATTATTAAATTTAAATACTTCCGTGAAGTAAAATGTTATATAGTGTTATTTAGTTAGTATAAGCAGAAAAGGAGAAGGCAGAAAAGTATGGTAGACTTAAGTTGACAAGATCTAAAAGATCACTATCTAGATTAAGTAGTATTATATTGTATGTATTTTTTGTGTATGTTTAGTGAGTAAGAAATATTTTTTAAAGGTTTTGAAAGCCAGAAAGTTGAGAATTCTTAGTGAAAAGAAAAAGAAAAAAAGGGAATAGAAGAAAAAAAAATGAGGGAAAAGGAGAAAAAAGAGAGAAAAAGCAAGACATTAAGAAATATAAAGTGGTAGTTATAAGAAGGAAAGAGAGCACTAGTAATATCAAGACATTAAGTGTTCTTGTATTGATTTTTTGATAGAGTTTAATGAGTTAAACTAGATTTTGAATAGTGCTAACTAGTTAAAAATATATTAGAGAATTATAAATCATTATTATTATATATGAAAGGTCATATTATATTGTTCATACATGTTGTTGTTTTGCTGCTATTGGAATTAATAAAGAGGAAAATATGATGAGATGATAGTTGTTGCAACATTTAAATATGGTAGACCTCACGGTGAGCTACTTAGTTGTGTCTGAGTGCTCTAGCTATTCACTGGTTTTAATCCCAAATACATTGATACTGAGAGATCGTGTATGTGACTCCGTTCTTATAACTTTGGTTCTATAGTGCACTATAGGTAACCAAACTCAGAGGTATAGACACAAACAGAAACACCAGAAAATATTAGTGAATATTGTAGCAATTATTGTGAAACAAGAGGATATAAAGGACTCTCTTGGTGAATTGTGCTTAAGTGATTTTTTTTATTATTATTTATATCATTTCATGATTATTTATGTATATTATGTATATTATAAAGATTTTTGATATTAAAGCATTTTTGGACATTTTAAAACTCAGAAGAGAAACATTTTTTTGAAAAAAAACTAATGATTGGATAAAGGGAGAGAAGAAGAAGAGATGACTCTTGAATCTATTAAAGATAATAGATAAGTCTTTGAATATACAAATATGCGTATTAAGGAAGAAATTAAAGTTATAGACATTCTCAGAGAGAGAGAGAGGAGAGAGAGAGAGAGAGAGAGAGAGAGAGAGAGAGAGAGAGAGAGAGAGAGAGAGAGAGAGAGAGAGAGAGAGAGAGAGAGAGAGAGAGAGAGAGAGAGAGAGAGAGAGAGAGAGAGAGAGAGAGAGAGAGAGAGAGAGAGAGAGAGAGAAGAATATGTTAATTAGATTAAGTTGACGAAAAACTTAGAATTACAGATTTTTTTTATTCAGGTTAAAACGTTTTTAATTTTTATGCCATTAAAATAGTAACATTTCCTTTAAAGATTACTGAAATTTTACCGTTGGGGTGTGTAAAAGATTTGAGAATTTAGATTAACTTTAGGAAATATTTAGAGTTTATTAAACAAGAGTTAAACAAGAATATGTTTCCATATTTCGACGTACAAAAAACGGAGAAAAACTTCGAAATGGTGCGATTTTTGTATAACTTTGTAAATTAAATTCTAATATAAGGAAGCACATTTATTTGGATGTATATATATATATATATATATATATATATATATATATATATATATATATATATATATATATATATATATATATATATATATATATATATATATATATATATATATATATATATGTATCTATAATTGATCATTTAAATATACTTTCAACCATGAAATTTTTCTAGTTTATTTTATTATCGAGCGGGAAGTTTTCAGACCAGTTAAGAATATTGAGACTTTCCATTCTAAATTAGTAATCCATTAATTATCTAAAAATGTTTATATTAATATTATAATTATATATTATTGTATTTATGTAGAAAGAGTTAAATAAAGGTAATAATTCATTAAAAGTTATTGTTAGAATTTATTATGCTCAATTCCTTAAGCGACGACATTAAATTTTGAGGAAAAAGGTTTTCGTTCAATATTATAAAGTTGGGTTTTGACACATTATTATTCGTATTAAATATATTTATTTTATATTTATCTTTTTATTATTTAAAAGTATCTTATACATATTTCTATTTTTATTGTTAAATTCATATTAAAGACTTTAGTTTTCATGTAATAAATTATTGAAAAGAAGAGAAAAGCAGCTGAGTTCCATATTATACGTAGAAAATAAAATGGCGGAATGTTATTCTATAATTATAGTTATATGGATTTTAAATATTATTTAGCTTCCATAAGATTATTATATATTTATTTATATTTATATTAATATTTCATAGTGTATTTAGTTATTAAAAAGTGACAATTTTGTAGATAGTTTAAGATTAAAAACTAAAAGTGCGCGGAAGTAACGACGAGTCACGTGATTTTATGATTTTAGAAAGAAAAGAAAGCAAATAAAAATAGCTTTAATCTTTAAATATCCAAATCATCAGATGTGTTACACTGACGAAACTATGTCAAAAGTTGTATTAAGTTATTTAAAAACATTTAAAGACGATTATTCGTTTTATTATTAAATAATTTATAGTTAACTTCAATAGTGAAATAATTATAATTTAGTTACCCCTTATATTTGTTAACTCTTCTTTCCGGCGACTATACTAACCCGGTGAAAAATCACCAGGAAAAAGAGTAACAAGTTCCTCCCTTGATATAGAAGACTGATAGCGCAATCAACCACGAAACTTGGCTCGTCAACTATACCAAGGAACCAGTTAAAAGGTGTATTGGAATAGGTGTAAAGTAAGAATAGAGATTAATAAATTGAGAAGAAGTGTCTAATATCTTTTGGGTGTAATGTAAATAACAGTTAGGAAGTATATAGAACCTAACCTTAATGTAATTGTTCTATAGAAGAAAAACATTAACAGTGACCTGAAGAATATGTATCGTAGCAACAACTAATGTGAAATATAAAAATTTGGTTGTGCTGTGACGAAACAACGTTTGCTGTTGTGGAATTTCCCCAACCGACGGTCGGTAACAATACACAGTCTCCAAAGTCACGTTCGGAAGAATTATAACGATCGATCTCGTTATAATATACAGATGTGTCAATTTGAGTTTATTTCGCAATTGAAAAATTAGCGATAACCGATTATATAGGTTGATATTGGTACCGATTATAAATATAAACCAGGTATCGGTTTCAACAATTATTGAATTCTAAAGATATCGGTTTATGATGTTTGTTATAATTGAAAATAGGTTTATAAATAAATTTATCGAATTAATAATTGCATAAAACGATATATCGGTTGACAGTATCGGTTCAGTAATTATATTAATCAAAAATATGGATTAATTAAATAAATTTTTTTTTGTAGTGGAAAGTCCCCTTTAGCCTACTTAAACTTATGTAAGGGTATCTTTTAACTTAAAAATCTATTTCATCGTAAACAATCAACTGCAGCTTCTTTCAAACCTGCATTTGGTATTCACGAAGCAATAGAAACAATTGAACGATATTACACAAATTTAAGCTTCTCCGAAAGAGAGAAAAAATATTCAGATGAACGCCAGTAGTGAAGAGAATAAGTGTTTTATATGTTAAATTAAAAGTTTGTTTGCAAGAGAGGATTACAAACAAACAAACAAAGGCGCAATTTAGGAGGAGAGTGCTTGTGATTATTTACTCTATATGTGAATAAACCACGCACAGCTGAAAAAGAAATTTGGATTAGTAATGTATATATATATATATATATATATATATATATATATATATATATATATATATATATATATATATATATATATATATATATATATATATATATATATATATATATATATATATATATATATATATATATATATATATATATATATATATATATATATATATATATATATATATATATATATATATATATATATATATATATATATATATATATATATATATATATATATATATATATATATATATATATATATATATATATATATATATATATATATATATATATATATATATATATATATATATGGGAATCTGTGAGGTTTTGCAATTGGACTTTTTGCTTAAGGTGACCTAGTTCAATATTTCAGCTTCCACTCTAATTACCTTATACATAAGAATTACAAGGCAATCAAACTCACTGCAATAGACAACAATTTATTAATTATAGTCAGAAATATTAATTAAGATACTATATTATTTTAAACCACTCACCGAAAGCACAGTAATAAAAATACCAATTATATTCTCTAGGTACTAATTATATTCCCGGTCTCATAACAAGTATATCTCAAAAACGGTTCTACCGGTCGGCAACAACAATCGGAACCACAGTTGCCAGTTCAAAAGGCTTCCAAATATGGAGCTATTAAAATACATTTACAATAAAATAAAACAATTCAGTTTTAAGGAATCTAGAGATGAGGGCATCTCATATGGTCGATCCCCTTCTAAGAAACATTGGAAATTTTAATTTGCAATGTTTCTAGTATAAAATTACATATTAATCATGTTACCTGATTGTTACAAAAATATAGTTTCAAATGTTAAATCATAAAAACATTGTATATGGTAAAAGTATTACCACCTTGTTTTATACAACCATAAGAACATGGGATCTATACAATTGTAATAAATTTATAACAACATTAGCACTGGTAATGAGTCAAAAGAATTATGTAACTAATATTAGAAAAACACACAATTTGAATATGACCCATCCCTATATTATATTTCTTTATTTATTTTGTCTTGTTCAATACCTTAAAAATTTTTTTTCTTTTTTACAAAAACATTAAAAAAAAAATTTTTTTTTTTTCTCACATAAATTGTTCAAAATTTTACACTGGATAATTGTAGTAATAACCTTGAACATTTTAAGGAACTAATGTAGCTATATAAATATAAGAAATTAAAAAAAAATACCTGTAATGCAATTTGAAAAAAAATGATACCAGTTTTTTTCTTCTTCTTCTTTTTCCAATTACTTTTACTACTTTTCTATTATATAAATTTTTTTTATATATATATACATATCTCCTAAACAGAATTATTGACAATATCACCTTATTTCCATTTTATTTATTTAATTTTATATTTTGTTTCATTTACTGATATTTATTAATTGGCCAATACATTACCCTAGCAACCTCAAGTAATAGTTATTGAACATTTAAAATTACCAGTAATATGATATAAGAAAAAAATGTTCTCTTTTTTATTTATATTTTTATTTATTTTTTTTTATTTTTTTTTCAAAATTCATAACTGTTCAAAATTATTACACCTAATAACATCAAAGTAATAGTTTTTTGAACACTTAAGATTAGCAATAATGTGATCTAGAATAAAAAAAATGTACTACTTTTTTTTTTTCTTTCAAAATTTCCAAATAATTCAAAACTTTACACCTAGTAATAAGTAATAATAGATAAGGAACACTTTTGGTACTGATTCTGACATGAAAGTAAAAAACAATGTAAAAAAAAATGTACTCAGAAAACAAGCATCACCAGTGTCATTATGCACTGTTTTTACTCTTTTCTATATAAATGTATATCTCCAACTAAAGGTTAAATACTTTAATTACCTTACTTTATTATCAATTATAGTAAGGAACATTTTACTGGCTTATCCAAACTTAAAATTGTATAACACCTTTCAATACACTAAAAAAAATGATGATAACACTTTTTTTTTTTCAAACATTTCACTTTCTTTCACTGAACTATTTTTAAATTTTAAAACATTTAAATTTAGATTTATTATTATTATGACTATTGCACCTGATTTTTTTTTCTTCTTCATTAATTTTATATTTTGATAGCACTTTGATTTAAACTTTTGACATTTTGATAGCACTTTAATTTAACTGTTTTTTTTTCAACACTTTTTCTTATCTAATTATTTATTGTACTCACTATTTTATATTTCTTTATGAAATTACACTTTTAGATTAACAGGCCTTTTTTTCTTACACTTCCACCATTATAACTAATATCACAATTATTATTATTATTATTATTATTATTATTATTATTATTATTATTATTATTATTATTATTATTATTATTATTATTATTATTATTATTATTACCATTATTATTATTATTATTATTATTATTATTATTATTATTATTATTATTATTATTATTATTATTATCTCATAGCTCTTCAATCTTGATATATGGCTTGACATTAATCTTGTTTACACAATCTATCCTATTTCTGTTCCAAAAGTATATGTTATTTGCCAATGTTCTGACCACTGAATATGGGCCATGGTATGCTGGAGCAAGTTAACTTTTTCCATATTGAGCATCTTTGATGAATATATATTTACACTCATCTAGTGCCTTAGGCACATATACTTTTTGAATTTTTTGATTTAAATTTGGAAGATAAAGGCATTGTGAACAAGGGATATTTGGAGGCTCAATCAATGCACCAGGAATTCTTACATTCTGACCATACATCAGTAGCGTAGGTGAGAGGCCACAATCATCAAATGGGGCTGTTCGAAGACAAATAAGTGAAAATGGTAATAGTTCAAGCCAGCTTGTACTACTGATTTCTGTTAACATTGTTCTGAATGTTGACAAAATTGTCTTGTGGAAATTTTCGATAAGGCCATTACTTTGGGGACATTGGGCTGTTGTAAAGCGATGGTTTGATCCCAAATTTTCACAAACTGCCTTAAAAATTTCACTACTGAACTGAGGACCTCTGTCTGTAACAAATGTGTTTTCTATACCTGCTATTGGTAAAAATTCTTTTACCAGAGTATCTGTAATAGTTTTAGCTTCTATATTTTTCAAAGGATATGCATAAGGATATCTGCTGTATCTATCTATTAATGTTAAAAGATACTTGTACCCTTTAACCTCAGGTAATTTTAAAATATCCAAATGGACAACTTCAAACTTGTGCCCAACTGGAGCAAACTTTTCAAATGGTGGACTGATATTTTTGTACATTTTTGTTCGCAAACAAGGGTCACAACTTGAAATGAATTCTCTTATTGTTTTTCTCATTGATGGCCAAACTGCTACCTTTTTCAGCTTACTTAATGTTTTCCTTGATCCCCAAATGTCCCAGAGCATGGAAATGCTGTATAAATTCAGTTATCATTGAATCAGGAACAATTAATCTTGGGTATTGTGGCTTACTCACATCCATAGCAAGCTCAATTTCTTCATTTTCATGCACTACTTTTCTTCTCGAAACTTCAAGTGAAGATTCTTCAGGATTTTGCAAGATACTTTTTAAGAAATCATCTTTCATTTGTTCTTCACGCAATTTTTTATAATTAAACTGATTAAACTTTCTAAATATATCTGCAGCAGAAGTTTTGAATATAGCAGATATAAAAGAAAGAGTATCAAATTCATTTTCTGCATTATCTTGGATCATGTTTATATTAAGTGCTTCAGAAACTTGGTCTTCATTATTATTATTATTATTATTATTATTATTATTATTATTATTATTATTATTATTATTATTATTATTATTATTATTATTATTATGTTTTCTTGATCCCCAAATGGCCCAGAGCATGGAAATGCTGTATAAATTCAGTTATCATTATGTTAAACAGGAATTTTATTATTATTATTATTATACCGTGAGAGAAAATCTGCCAGAATATTTTCAGTTGATCTGATGTGTTTGAATGTAAGATCATACTCTGACAGATAGGATAAGTATCTCTGCTCTCTACACAGAAGATTCTTGCTGTCTGTTGTTTTTTTTAACAGATTGTACTACAGATAAATTATCACAGTATACATGGACAGATCTTCCCTCTACAAAATGAGTGAACTTTTTCAATGATTTGACTATAGCTAAAAGTTCTTTACTAAAAATTGAATAATTACATTCAGTACTTCACAAAGATGTGCTATAAAATCCTAGTGGCTTATTAATACCATTTTCTGTTGATAATAGTACTCCAGAAATAGCCTTATCTGATGCATCAGTATATAAAGATAAGAGAGCTTCTGAACTTGGAAATGTTAAAGGTACTGCCAGTTGTAATGCTTGTTCAGCTTTCTCAAAAGCTTGTTCTGCTTCAGAGTTCCATCTTACTTTTTTCTATGAGTATGGTGAGCCCTTCAAGTATGCCAAGAGTGGCACTAAGATACCGGAGAGGTCAGGAATGGAGCTTTTAAAATAATTCAGACTACCTATGAATCCTCTTAACTGCTTTATAGTTTTTGGCTTATTGCTTCAATTCTCTCTTTGTTTGGTAATAAACTATTTTGCTCAATATCAAATCCTAAATAAGTAACTTTTTCTTTGACTATAACACATTTATCAGGGTTTAACTTGAGTCCAAAGAGAGAGAGCCTATGGAAAATTTTTTCAAGTGTTTTTCTATGTTCTTCATGTGTGGTAGAAGCAATGATTAGATCATCAACATAGACATAAATATTTTCAATACGACTTAAAATTATATTAATATATTTTGAAAAGACTGATGGTGAGGCATTTAACCCTTCTACTATTCTTGTGTAGGAATAAGATCCAAAAGGTGTATTTATTGTGAGATATTTATGACATTCTGATGCCAATTTCAAACTATAAAATGCCTTACGAATATCTAAAACAGAAAATATTTTCCTTCCATTGAGTATATTAA
>SEYY01006871.1:37500-46944 GCA_009176605.1 Armadillidium nasatum | reverse complement strand
ATATATATATATATATATATATATATATATATATATATATATATATATATATATATATAATATACGCTATATCTTCTATTTTTTATTTGGAAAAGAAAAAGCCAAATTTTCTTAAAGTATTTATTTTCCAGCAACATTTATGATTTACTATTTATTTGTCACATTGTGTGGAACGCATTCGAAGTATCTTCCCTCACCGGACATCTCAGAATGGTATTCATGCTCTGGTTGTATTTGCAAAAGCACAATGACGTATGTCAATACTATTTCCAAGCAATTCACATACGTACTTGTATCTAGGCTATATATATATATATATATATATATATATATATATATATATATATATATATATATATATATATATATATATATATATATATATATATATATATATATATATATATATATATATATATATATATATATATATATATATATATATATATATATATATATATATATATATATATATATATATATATATATATATATATATATATATATATATATATATATATATATATATATATATATATATATATAACAGAAACTTAATTAGATAGGAGAGAAGAAAATAATTATTGGGGATTTGAACGCTCATGTAGGAATACGTAGAGAAGGGGAGGAGACGGTTCTGGGAATGCATGGAATGGGAGAGAGAAATCATTGAAGGTGAACGTCTGATTGATTTTGCTATAAGAAAAAATATGGCAATAATGGACAATTTCCTCAAACATTAAGAAAGCAAGAAATGGACGTGGTATAGGTGGAGTACAGAGGAGCAGAGGTACACGGAGAAGTCGTTGATTGACATGATGCTGACAAACGACAAGAGAATCTTCGAAGATGGGAAAGGTGTGCCCACAATATCCCTAGATTCGGACCATACAATGGTACTGGGGTATTGAGGTGGAAGTCAGGAAATGAACCAAGAAGGAAAGTAAGAGAAAGATACTGTATGGAGAAACTGAGAGAGGAGGGAGTTAGAGAAGAATTTAATGAAAGAATTATTCATGAATTTTAAAAAAGGACAATAGAACAGGAAACTGTGGGCGAGAGCTGGAAACCTTTAGAGATGAAGTAGATCGAGTTGCAAGTGAAATAATGGGAAAGAAGAAAATCGGAGGAGGAAGAAAGAAGAGGACTGTGTGGTGGAATGAGGAGTTTAAGAACGCCGTGAAACTCAAGAACAAGGAATATAGGAAATGGATGAAGACAAGAACAGAGGAAAATAGAAGACAATATGTGAGAGGGAGACATCATGCAGAAAATGTGAAAAGAAGAAATAAAGATAGGGTTGGGAAGGTCAGAATAGGAAGAGAATTGAAGGAAGATATGAAGGGCACAAGAAAACTTGGAAATGGAATGGCCAAGAATATGAAATCAAGCAAAGAACCAGAAACGCATGTGGTTTTGAATAAAGAGGGAGAACCGCCTCTGGAGGAGACAGAGGTAGCGGAAAGATGGAGAGAGTATTTTGAGGAGTTGCTGAATGCACAGGAAGAGGAGGAAGAGGTGGAAATAGTGGAGGCACCCCCTAGAGAAAGACAAAGACTAGAGGAAATCAGATTGATTCAGTTAGAAGAGGAGAGAGAGGCAATGAAAATGTTAAGAAACGGTAAGAGTGCAGGATACTATGGATTGAGTAACGAATTATTCAAAGCAGGGAAAGGAATAACTTAGTGGTTAACATTCATATTCAACAAGGATATGGGAATGAAGGAAAAATACCAACAGAATGGAGGAAAGCAGTAATCTGCCCAAATACATAAAAAGGTAGATAGAAGAGAATGTGGAAATTATAGAGGAATAGTGTTGTTAATAGGAGCGAGTTAGATATACGAAAGGATCTTGGAGAGAAGATTGAAAGGTTGAAGATAAAATTGGAAAATGGGAACGCGGTTTTAGACCAGGTAAAAGCACGATAGACTCGATATTCCAAATGAAGATGCTGACTGAGAAAACCATAGAATTTAACAAGAAAGCATATGTAACACTCATTGACTTAGAAAAAGCTTTCGATAGGAAAAAAAGTGAAAGACTGTGGAGAGTATTAGAATACCCAGCGTACAAAATTTCTGAGAAATTATCAATAAAAAAAAGTATTAGAGCGTTTTTATTTTACAGAATTAAAAGCTTTGTTACGTTCCTATAAGAAATATTTCTTAGTTCTTAAAGCATAAATATTAGTAATATACTTCCTTAATACTATATCATAAAAGGCACACATATTTACCAGCCAAGGCCCCAAATCCGAATAACACATGGTTGCGCACTTATTAGTTGAGCAAAGTTTCTCATGGACGATTTTAAGGTTGGATCCAATATTTTGGATGATTTTTCTGTTAAGGTTAATAATAAGTTTTCATGCTGAAATAAAAATTGAGTATTAGTCAAAGCTATACAGGATTAGAAATATTAAAATTCCACTTAATTATTGAGAATTAATCAAAACTATATAGGATTAGAAGTATTACAATAAAATTTCTCGTAATAATTGAGAATTAATCAAAGCTTTACTGAATTAGAAACAACGAAATAACTGATAATTAGTCAAATTTCTACTGAATTACAAAAACTATATTATAATAAGATTTCATTTAATAATTGAGGATTAGTCTAAACAATACGGGGTAGATATATTAAAATAAGATTTCAATTTCAAATATCAGTAAGAGTTTATCATTAGGTAATATCGGGAAGAAAACCCCTAACAGTATTAAATTAATATTTATGTAATTAATTAATTAGTTAATTACTCATAATTTGTAATAATTAGTCAATTCATAAAAAATTGACTCATGGCAGTCTTAAATTAATATAAATTCATAAAACAACGAAAAATTACACAAGTTAATTTATCTTAACCTGGTTTAACCTAACATAACCCAACAAAATATTAAGTCCCTTTAAAAAAAAATTTTTTTTTTTTTTTTTTTTTGTCATACCACATCAACGAAATTATTTCCGAATATCGATAGCACCAGGAGTCTCGTTGATAGGTCAATCGAGGTCAGAAACGCTGGTGTAATTACAAGCATACAATACCAAGTCCAATAAAACATTGTCGTCATATAAAAAATGCACATCAGTTGAATGACGAAGAGAAATATTCGTATTCCGAAAGCCTTTCCAAATATCTGAAAATTGTTTCAAAGAAATGTCTTACCTTGCAATTTGAACTCATAATTTTTCATATAAAATATACGCTTCCTTATTATTATTATTATTATTATTATTATATATTATTATTATTATTATTATTATTATTATTATTATTAGTAGTAGTAGTAGTAGTAGTAGTTTAGTAGTATTTTTTATTAATACTATTATATTATTATTATTGATATATTATTGTATTATTATTGTTATTATTACTAATGTTATAATTAATTTTTTTGTTATTATTATTATTATTATTATTATTATTATTATTATTTATTATTATTATTATTATTATTATTATTATTATTATTATTATTATTATTATTATTATTATTATTATTATTATTATTATTTATTATTATTATTTTATTGTAATTATTATTATTATTATTATTATTATTATTATTATTATTATTATTATTATTATTATTATTATTATTATTATTAATAAATCATATTGTCATTTTATTATTTTTACCTTAAAATTTACTTTAATATTTTGAATGTGTGCATCACATTCTTCTTGCTATTATTATAAATATATATATATATATATATATATATATATATATATATATATATATATATATATATATATATATATATATATATATATATATATATATATATATATATATATATATATATATATATATATATATATATATATATATATATATATATATATATATATATATATATTATATATATATATATATATATATATATATATATATATATATATATATATATATATATATATATATATATATATATATATATATATATATATATATATATATATATATATATATATATATATATATATATATATATATATATATATATATATATATATATATATATATATATATATATATATATATATATATATATATATATATATATATATATATATATATATATATATATTATATATATATATATATATATATATATTATATATATATATATATATATATATATATATATATATATATATATGATGGGGGTAGGTGCCACCAAGACCTTGAAGCTGACTTGGACTGATGCACGGTCTTCTTTTTTCATTAACTTCTGCAACATTCGCGGTCTCTTTACTAATATCCACTTTGTCGAACACCACATCTCTTCTTCTAGGCCTCATCTCTTGTTCCTAATTGAAACCAAGGTTCTGGGTGCTCTGACAACAAACCCTACTCTGTTTCCTCCTACTGTCTCTATCCTCAATTTTCTTCCAAAGGCGGATGTTGCTCATATCTTGCTGAACTCTTCTCTCAAACTTTTGCCTCTAATTCAAACTTAGACGATTCCGGAACTGTTCCTACTCCTTCAAACCCCTCCAATTCATTTATGCCTAAAATTGTAATTTCTTCTAAAGATGTTATTTCTGTTCTCACTGACCTTAACACTAAGAAGGCGTACGGTCCTGATGGTATTCCTCTTGTGGTTCTCAAAATTTGTGTTTCCGAGCTTGCACCATGCCTTGGCAAACTATTTCTTCTATGTCTTTCTACTTCAACCTTACCGTCTTGTTGGAAACGTGAGCTCATTCAGCCTGTCCCAAAGAAGGGGGACCCCTCTCAACCTTCTAACTATGGTCCTATTTCTTTAACCTCCGTTCTTTCTAAAGTTTTCGAATCAATCCTTAACAGGAAGATTTGGAAACATCTCAATTCTTCTAATCTTATCTCTGATCACCAGTATGGCTTTCGTAAGAAAAGCTCTACTGGTGATCTTCTTTCTCTTCTCTCTGACTCCTGGTCTCCCGCTCTTCGACATTTCGATGAACTTTTGCTGCCGTGCTGAACATATCGAAAACTTTCGATAGAGTTTGGCACAAAGCTTTGATTTCCAAACGTCCCAGTTTCGGTATCTATCCTTCTCTCTGTGGTCTTTACTCTTATTTCCTTTCTGGTCGTTCAATAGCAGCTGTTTGTAGACGGCCACCATTCATCTTTAAATCAATTAAGAGTGGTGTTCCTCAAGGTTCTGTTCTATCCCCAGTACTTTTTCTGTTTTTCATTAATGATCTTATGCCTATCCACTCTTATGCCGATGACTCCACCCTGCATTATTCCTTTCAATTTGAAAGGTGCCCCTACAAGCGTCAGTTAATAGATGCAAGATTTATATATATATATATATATATATATATATATATATATATATATATATATATATATATATATATATATATATATATATATATATATATATATATATATATATTCTTACTTTTTCATAGATCATGTGAAGTCGTTTGACGTGTATCCATGTTTCTTCTACCTCAATTAAGAATTCATTTGTTATTATATTTCTTTCTTGTATTTTGATATTCAACAAATATGAAGCGTGGATTAATGGCATGGCTAATTTTATCGCATAGAAGTCATAAATATTAGGTAGTAATAGGCATACTTCTATAAATAAAATACTTCTCACTGTTAGACTTCCAAAGACAAGTATAAAAAATATTGAAGTTATCACTGAAAATAGGAAAAAAAGTCCCAAAAGTATTCTCAGTTTTACATCCGAGTAAATAGTCATGTGACTAATGTGGTTTAGATACTGATGAAGACTTTCTTTGTTTCGAAACGTTGATACTAAGAAGCTAGCGCTGTAAAATAGTCCAAATATATAAGGCAAGGACGTTAATTCTATCCAAAAGTTTTTGCTTTGACTTGCAAGAGCGTAAAATTGATAAATAATCAGTGCAACGAGCCATGTAAAATTGAACAGTTGGTTGAATAGTTTCCATTTGGATAATTTAAATACTCCGTCTTTATCCGTTGTAAATAAATGAATTCCATTAACGGTGCACATAACAGATATCATTGGACATATATCCTTAAACAAAAGCGTCCTACTTTCGCAACATTTCTGATCTTTTTTGTCTTCATTTTTACAAATATCAGAAACTTTGTTCACCTCTTCACCCTTCTTGATAACAAATACCTTAAGACCCACCATTTCAATTATATATATGCTGTTATTCAATCAAACTTTTCGAACACTTTCGCTCCGAAGGTTTAATCACTTGCTGAAACTTTCATTAATTATAATTTCTAAAATTATATCACTGTCACAGATTTCTATAGAATTTTAATTAGTTTATAAAGTAATTTAAATAAATTAAAAAGTCACTTTAAATTCACCTTGATCTATGCGTAACTTTTACAGTACATAAAAGACTTTTTCTTACCAAGATGTTCAGTCTCTTTCATCATCATTGACTTTTTTCTTTTTTTCATATGATATCGTTCAGGGAGGCTCAATTGTCAGTCATTTAACTGATATGAGCTTCTAAAATCGATAAAAGTGTCGAAATGAATATTTGCGTGTTTTCTGATAAAAGTATTAATGGATATATATATATATATATATATATATATATATATATATATATATATATATATATATATATATATATATATATATATATATATATATATATATATATATATATATATATATATATATATATATATATATATATAATATATATATATATATATATATATATATATATATATATATATATATATATATATATTATATATATTATATTTTATGTCTCCTCCGGTGGGCAAAGGCCAGAGGCCTACCAAATTCCACCGGAGTTGGGAAATTTCTATAATCATGGTCGATGGTGGCCGACGTGTCCAGATACACGGCGTTTGAAAGTATGCAAGTCAAAGGAAGTTGGGAAAACAGATGAAGGGAGTGTGTTCCAGACTTTACCAGTAGAGTATATGTAAGACTGAGCATAGCGGTTAAGTCTGGGGTCGGAAAGTTGGACAGAGAAAGGATGAGAATGTGTAGAAAGGCGTGTCGCACGAGCTCTTCTCAATGGAGGAGGTATGCAACGAGAGAGTTCAGAAGAGCAGTGTCTGTTGTAATAGCGATAGTAAAGAGAGAGTGACGCAACAATTCGACGGGAAGAAAGAGATTGAAGAGAGTTAGTAAGAGCAGGAGAGTTGATGAGACTTAATGCCCTTGACTCCACCTTCTCTAAAGAGAGCTGTATGTGTGGAACCACCCCAGATGTGCGAAGCATACTCCATACAGGGACGAACAACACCCCTATACAGAGCAAGCAACTGGGGTGGCGTGAAGTAATTCTGAAGGCGCCTCAGAACACCCAACCTCTTAGAAGCTTGTTTAGAAAGAGAAGTAATGTGATCTTTCCAAGAAAGATCACGAGAAAAAGAAACACCAAGAATATTAAGGACAGATGAAGGCTTGAGTTGTGTGTTTTCGAAGAAGATATCATAGTTGTGTGGAAGATTGTGTCGAGTGGAGAGATGGAGGAACTGAGTTTTTGAGGCATTGAAAACAACCATGTTTTCTCTGCCCCAATTTGAAATACGGGAAAGATCAGAGGTTAGTTGTTCCAAGGCTACCCCTCTCGAGTCTATCAACTGCTGTTGGGTGGGACGTTTTTCAAAATGGAAGGAATAATGAAGGGTGGAGTCATCAGCATAGGAGTGGATAGGAGATGAGGTGATGGAGAGAAGGTCATTAATGAAGAGTAGAAAAAGTGTTGGTGATAGTACAGAACCCTGAGGAACACCACTGTTAATAGATTTAAAGGATGAACGGTGGCCGTCTACAACAGCTGCTATAGAACGACCGGAAAGGAAATTAGCGAGAAGATCACAGAGAAGGATAGATACCGAAAGAGGGAAGTTTTGAAATCAAAGCTTTGTGCCAGACTCTATCGAAGGCTTTCGATATGTCCAGCGCGACAGCAAAAGATTCACCGAAATGCCGAATAGCGGAGGACCAAGAGTCAGAGAGAAGGGAAAGAAGATCACCTGTAGAGCGTTTCTTACGAAAGCCATACTGGCGATCAGAGATAAGATTAGAAGAATTGAGATGTTTCCAAATCTTCCTGTTAAGGATAGATTCGAAAACTTTAGAGAGAACGGAGGTCAAAGAAATAGGACGGTAGTTGGAGGGTTGAGAGGGGTCCCCCTTCTTCGGCACAGGCTGAATGAGCGCACGTTTCCAGCAAGAAGGGAAGGTTGAAGTAGATAGACAAAGACGAAATAGTTTACCGAGGCAGGGTGCAAGCTCGGAAGCACAAGTTTGAGAACCACAGGAGGAATACCATCAGACCGTACGCCTTCTTAGTATTAAGCTCAGAGAGAGCAGAAATGACATCTTTAGAAGAAATTCTAATTTTAGGCATAATTGAGTTAGAGGGGGTTGAAGGAGGATATATATATATATATATATATATATATATATATATATATATATATATATATATATATATATATATATATATATATATATATATATATATATATATATATATATATATATATATATATCATGTTCCTCGGTTACCATCTTAATATGTTACTAATGGATTAAATTAAAAATAAACTACTTAAGAAAATAAACCAAATGGTATGAAAGAAATAGCGTGAAAATAAATGGAAAAGCAGTTTATGTGAATTCAAAAAAAAAAAACACTTTTAGTGGAAAAGTGACGTGGCAAAATATTACGTAATATTAATAAAAAATTACATAATTTAATTAAGTAATTAAATAAATTAACAATTAAGTATAACAAGTTTATCTATGCTATACAAAGAGTTAACTGTAATAATTTGAAAAAAAAAAATCAGATATGTAGTTACAGAGATATAGAATATAAGAAAAAAAAATGAATATATACGGTTAATTAGCGATTAATTAATTGAAAATTTGGAAAATCAAGAATAACAATGTTTCGTGATATTTGAAACTTTGCAGTCAAAGAAATTGAACATTCAAAAAACTGGAAGCCAACGGGATTATGTTACTTTAAAAAATTTGGTATCGGTATCGGTATCCGTCATTTTTTGACGATACCGATACCGATACCTGAAAGCTCAATACCGATATCTAAAAATATACCGATAGTTAGCGATATCGATACTTCACTCCATCCCAATATATATATATATATATATATATATATATATATATATATATATATATATATATATATATATATATATATATATATATATATATATATATATATATATATATATATATATATATATATATATATATATATATATATATATATATAATTTGTGGTGTTTTAAGCTTCGGTTTCAATTAGAAATGCTTATAAAATCCTTTTTAGTTAGTGGATTTCCCATAAAATTTTTATTGATGTAGAAATGGCTATTAAAATCAACTCATTCATTTAAAATTATGTTTTGGGAAAAGATTTTAAGTGCTTTTGATATTCTATAATAAGCATTAAAT